>PVIC010012735.1:0-39163 GCA_004025085.1 Thryonomys swinderianus | reverse complement strand
GTTCCTTTCTCCCCACAGCCACGCCAGCATTTATCGTTGGTTGACTTTGTGATCGCAGCCATTCTTTGTGGAGTGAGGTGGAATCTCAATGTTGTTTTCATTTGCATCTCTCGAATGACCAGAGATGTTGAGCATTTCTTCATATGTTTCTTGGCTGCTTTGATTTCTGCCTCTGAGAAGTGTCTGTTCATTTCAGTCAGAGCAGCTTAATTTTAAGAACTCAAATCAACAGGATAATGGAAGAATAAGGCATGGTACATTTATACAGTGGAAGCCTCTCCTGCATTAAGAAAGAATGAAATATTGCTGTGCAGAGCACTTGGACAAGGTTCAGCAAACAGTGTTAAAGCAACAAAACCGAACACCACTGTATGGTAGAGTCCAATTATACAGAGTCCAGAAGCAGGTAAGACTCTTCTGTGAGGGTAGACCATAGTCCTGGTTGCCTCAGAAGCCCCAGGTCTCCTCATTGCAGAGCAGCACACAGTATACCTTTAAAGAGAATACAATGAGGGCCGGAGATTAGCTCAGTGGTTCCAGCACCTTCCTAGCAAGCACAAGGTCCCTGGTTCGATCCCTGGTAACTACATACAACAGTATTGGGTGTGGTGACACATGCCCACCAGCAATCAGTACCACATACCACAATGCCTGGCATGGTGACTCATGCCTGTAATTCCAGCACTCAGGAGGCAGAGACAGGAGGATTGCTGAGTTCAAGGCTTGGCCTGGGTTGCATAGTGAGCTCAGGGCCAGCCTGAACTACAAAGCGAGAACCTGTCTCAAAAAAAAAAAAAAAAAAGAATACCAAGGAAAGAAATGGGAAAAGTAAAGTATAGCTTTTCAGTACAATAGCATTATCTATTTTCCTAAACTAAATAATTAGTGTATAAATACTTTTTTTTTTTTTTTTTTGTGGTGCTGGGGATCGAACCCGGGCCCTTGTGCATCCAAGGTTGGTGCGGTACCACTTGAGCTAAATCCCCAGCATGTATAAATACTTTTTAAAATGGAAAAGACCTGTCTTTCAAATGTCACTAAAAGATACTCAGTTTTTAATTTCAGTCTAGAGATTTAAGAATTTAATTGACTTAGGTTTTCTTCAGAAAACAAGTGAGATAAGCAAAATTATTCTTGACCCTTAAACATTAAAGGCAAACTTACTTCTTTTTCACACTGTTCAAACGGATGCTTTTTCCGATTGCGTCAGTGAACTGAAACCATTCCACCCGAACAAAGATCCTTAGGGAGCATGATGGTTAGTTTTGCCAAGTATAATTTCTGGTTTTCATGCTATTGAGGCATTTAGTTCTCTCTCAACTGAGTAAATATAATAATGAAATTTTAAGAAACATTTAAACTGTTCTTTTGTGGATACTGTGTTGAGTCTTAAAATGTAACGTCATAAAGTTTTATCATCTAGCAACAGTTTTGGACCAGCAGTCAAGGGGCTCGCAGTTTTTCACTTAGATATATTTGTTTTATTACTATGTACTCACAAAATTATTTCATATCTGAAATATTTACATTCTAATAAAGCTTAGAAAAATATATCTCTAAAGAAAACTTTTGGCACATGAAGTTTGGAATTTCAAAGTTAACGCTGTCTCAAGGATAAATGCTGTTCTGTTGAAAGTTTTCACATTTATCTTACTGTAATTACAAAACTGGGTTTGCTTGTCAGAGTTGATGGGTTCTGTATATATGAATAAGAAGTCCAGAGTTAACTTTGCTACATGGATGAAAAATATCTTTTTATCCTTTATTAAGTAAACTGGTAGATTTCACTGCAAAACGATAAATAATTTATTTTAAATACTGAGGTCAGGAACTAGATTAGTCTATCTCACTGGTGACTATAAAATAGTGAACATAATCTTCCAGCAATTATAAAGTGGACCCTATCTGTTCAGATGTGGACAGGAAAAGTGACTCTGCCTTTGGCAGACAGCTTATAGTGGAAAGAATGCAGACTCTGGGGACCAGGTGACATCGCAGTTCACAGTGCAGATCTGTTCCTGCTTTGCTGACAAAAGGGACTTGGGAGGAGCAGTTTTTAGCAGGGACCTCAGGGATCATGTATTCTTTACTAAGCCTCATGCCGTCATCGAAGTGAGCTCCATACTTCTCAGTTTTGCGGTAAAATTGTATTAAAATATACCATTCAGCTTAGTATTGGGTTCATAGCTACAGTGGAGACCTCTACTTGATTACTGTTTCTCCTGAGCCAGGATTAGTAATTACTAATGTCCTTGTGAGTTTTACTAATAACTCTATTTTATAAAGATGTCACTTTTTGGCATTTATGAACTTATTCTGATTTGGATCTGCCACCCATGGGTTGGCTGACCTTAGGTGAGTGTCTGGCTTTTCTGGGCGTCATTTTCCTCATTTGTTTAATGATCATTCCTGTCACATAGAGCTACAGATAAGCATGGAAAAGATTATATGTGATTGTAACAGCAAACATTGTATAGTGTTCTAGAAGAGTTAGCTATTTATCACCGTCATTGTCAGTAGATTCAGTAAAGACAAGGAAACATTACTTGATTGTCCGGTATACCTACCCAAGGACAAATATCACAAATATATTTGTTGTTAAATCTATCTGCCTTTTAAATATCACCAATTTGGGGGTAATTTTTTCCAACAGAAGTATACTCCCTGCTCTTTTTCTAATCACTGAACAAGAGCTATGCCATAGTAGCATGCGTACTAGAAAATCTGATTTAGTTGATGCTAGAGTTCAGTATTTCTCACTGTAAGACTCTGGGGTGTGTGCAAAACTCTCTAATCACAGTTGTGAAAGAGCTAACAGAAGTTAAACCAGCACAGAACTTTGTACTAGGCGCATACTTCAAACTATCTCTGGAGGCCCACAAAATAGACCACAACCCTAACAGAAGTACAGGTGGAAAACAGATGGCTTTTTATGTTTCATTTTTATAATACTAAAGCAAAAAATAGAGCCCAGTAGAGTATTATTTTTATATTAGTTAAGAAACTTGTTGCTAGTAGAGTCAAATCCTAAGATCATTACGCATTGTTTCACTTTCCATAACCATAAGAAAATGAGCAAAAGCAGACCCCATGTCGTTTTCTTCATGCTAACATTCTGGTGTCAGTAATAACTTTGTAGAAACATTCAACTTCAGTTTTCTGAACCATCTGAATTAATGTTATTCATGTGACCCTGTTCAAGTGGTGTGATCTGATGGAGCTAGTTGATTGTAATGGATTGCTAACTGGAAGCCAAGATACTCTATCACTTTGTTTCAGTGAACTTCCCCAAATGAGGAGCTGCTATGGTTGAGATACGGGTTGAATGTCCTCTGAAGGTTCCTGTGTTAGGAAGGCTGGTTCCCAAGCTGGCTGCATCAGGAGGTGGTACAGACCTTTAAGAGTGGGTAGGGCCCAGTGGGAGGCCCTTAAGTCAGTCAGACTGGAAGGACCCCAGCCAGTTCTGGCAAGAGGGTAGTTCCAAAAGCCTGAGCCTGGCACTGTACCACACTCTTTCTTCCTGGTTTGAGATGTGATGGCTTCCTCCTTCTTCTGCTCCTGCCACCATGTGATGCCACCCACAATTAGGCCCTTACTGGAGGCAAAACCCAGGGACTATCCAGTCTTTGACTCTGAAGCTGTAAAACTGAGCTAAAGAAGACTCTTTCCTTTAAAAAGTGAGCCTTGCCTCCAGTGTTTCATTAGAGTTATGCGGACAGACTAACGCAGTGGCCTTCAGAGGAACTAGCATAGCACCCTTATGGGCCCACTCTCCTCTGACACTCTTGGCCTGAAGTTCCCTAGCTTCCTCAGCATTTCAGCAGACAGCCAAATGCATTTTGGTGTTTTGCTGATAGGCTTGTGACTTGGAAAGAAGATATAGTGAGGCTGGAACAGAAGAGAAAAAGGGAGAAGATAAAGAATACATGTCCTGAGAAGAGTGTGTAAGGCTGGGACTTGAGTAAAGCATTAACACAGGATAACCCCTGCCAGGGAGATTGAAAACATCAGGAATCACTTCCTTTGGGGGCTTCAAGGTACGTTGATCTTGGTTTGTTCCCATCGCTTTCATGACACCCTCCACCCGTAAGCTGACCTCTCATGCCACCCGCCGCTCCCTGACCGCCCTTGGTGCGCCTTCTCCCAGTGCCCTTTTGAAGGTGCGATGTGCTGGGCTTAAAATCCCCCAAGCAAAGTGCTTTCTCATCCGTTGGGTAGAAGCCACAGTAGACTTCAGTGCAATGAACATGCTTTTGTGCTCACTTGGGCTGTGTGAATGTTGTTGCAAAAGTGACTTTCTAATGCTATCAGTTAGTGTGTTAGTGTAAGGGGTTATTTTGAAAGAGAATTGCTTATGGTTTTGCTCTTTTTTGTTATGTTTGGTTTGGTTTTTTTGTTTTGTTTTGTTTTGGTTTTTTGAGACAAAGTCTCCCTTTGTAGTTCAGGCTGGCACTGAGCTCACTGTGTAGCCCAGGCAAGCCTGGAACTCAGCAATCCTCCTGCCTCTGCCTCCTGAATGCTGGGATTATAGGCGTGAGCCACCACACCTGGCACTGTGGTATGTAGTATTGATGGCTGGTGGGCATGAGTCACCATGCCCAGCATTGTATGTGGTTACTGGGATCGAGCTCAGGACCTTGCGCTTGCAAGGCAGGCACTGGAACCACTGAGCTAAATCTCCAGCCCTAGTTTGGTTTGGTTTTAAGACAGGGTCTGACTTTCTAGTTCAGACTGGCCCTGTGCTAACAGCCCAAGCTAGCCTCAAACTCTGCAATCCTCCCGCCTCTGCCTCCCAAGCGCTGGGATTACAGACATGAGCTACCATGCCTAGCAAAAGAGAATTGATTTTTGAGATCATGTTTAGTTATTAGAAGTATCTCTTTTCTAAATTATAAAGATTTTGCTTTTTCTTGAATTACTACTACGTAAAATGTTTTTCTACTCAGAACTTTAACAAGTCAAAATTTACCCAAATCATTAACTTAGGAATAAAGTATGATGCCCCCAAAAGATTTCTGACGCTATTCCATGAATGTTTTAAACACATCCAGGTGTGGAGAAGTTTCCATTTCCAAGGGTTATATAGGGTTTAACATTACACATGGTTTAGGAAAGTAGAGTCATCAATCTGCCTAGATATGAGCTTTGAAATAACCTTCACTGAATGTTAAGAACCTTTTTAGCACTAAATTTGATGCTAAACAGAAAACTAAACTATGTTCACTTAAATATTTGTTTTAAGGAAAAAAAGATTAAATAGATCATTATTCCTTTGAAAATAAATTTTATTATAGCTTCTTTTATACTAAACATAATTGAAATTTTAAAGTATATATTATTTTCCTAATGCTCATTTAAAATTTATGAGGTTGTTGACTGTTCAGTGAATGATACAGTAAGCTAAAATGATTCTCTTTGTTGTTAATGTTTCCAAATATTCTCATTGCTGTTGATTTTCCTTTCTGTATAAAATTTTATAATTTTCAAAAATTACAGTTTTTATTTCTACACACAGAAATGATTGCTTAACTCATACACATGCCACAAAGACTATAATAGGCACATTTTAAAAAGACAAAACAGTGTTTCCATTAGTCAACCTTGCTTTGGAAAAGGATTTCTTAACAGAGTAGATTCAGATGATTTGAACTCACAAACCTGTAGGAACTCTCTAAGAAGCTTTCTTTGCTTTTGTACGTAAGGCAGGAGGCCAAATGATGACCTGTGTTCAAACATGTTATCTAGGACTCCATGGAAATATACCTAAATATAATTTTCCCAAACTAGAAATAATTTATTGGTCCAGAAAAAAAATCTGATCAGACACCCATTATTCTGACGTTTGTCATAATTAAAACCTCTTAGCTTCTTTTCTTTCTTCTAGAAATGGCAAGTCTGTACATACTGTTTATTGATGGAAACAAAATTCCAATAAATTACAGATGGGCCTTCTTAGAGTAGTTTAGGACATTTTAAAAACACATATTTGAGTCCAGGGTGGTGGTAGATTCCTGTCATTCCAGCACAAAGCACTGGGGATGTAGCTTGGTGGAAAGGTCCCGAGTCTGATCTTCACCATATATTTGGGTACCTGAATCCTTACAGAGAAGGCCTGGCTTATTTGGCCTTTCATTTCTGTCTTCAACTAAATTTCCTATGTGTATCTGATTAACTCGATGTGTGACCTTGAAAAAGTTAGCTCTGTGAGAGTCACTTTTCTCATCTTTACCAAGAGGTTAATGTCACCTCACTCAGTGAGTTGTGAGGAATAAATGAGCCTTGGGACATGGGGCCTGGATTACAGTAAGCACGGAGACCAGTTAGGGCCATGCTCTCATGGCAGGCTTGTCACTCGGGCGTGTAGTAGTGTGACAGTGACAAATCAGTGGATGTAGTTGAATGTTGTCGCCTGAGGATGGTGGACAGTAAAGAAAACAACATGGTGGTGGCTCACGCCTGTCATCCCAGCACTCAGGAGGCAGAGACAGGAGGATTGCCGAGTTCGAGGCTTGCCTGGGCTACATAGCGAGCTCAGGGCCAGCCAGAACTACAAAGCAAGACCCTGTCTCCAAAAAAGAAAAGAATGTGGATTTATTTGATTTAATAATTAATATACACAGATTGGTTAGGTTTGCAAATTTTGAAAACATGCCATCAAAGAAGAAATCTTATTAAACCTATCTAAAAGAAATCATAGACCCCATCTTTAGGAGAGTTGAACAGTTGCAATGGAGACTTCTCACACGGAGAAAGAGAAATTAGTACCTGTTCTGTATTGTCTGTAACACAGCTTTAAACTGTGTGTCCATCACTACTTCTAGGCGCCTCCAGAGGCATTAAAGGGCCAGCATGTGTTTGTCATTTTACACTGAGACATAGTTTGCAAAAGGCGGCAGTTTGCATCCTGTAGTTCAGCATTATAACCTATAAGTATGACGATCTTTTCCCACAGCCCTTCCCTCCATCCCACTTCGTAAGTTAAGGCAGTCCAGCCAGTTTCTCTGCCGTGGGGTATCAGCACCCCTATCTGGCTAGGCATTATCTCCCCGAGTATTAACACTGGTCATAAGTGACCTGTGTGCTGCCTTCTAGTGTTCCAGTAATGGTGTTTGCTTAACAGCTTTATAGCAGCCAACACAAAGAAGATTATAGTCTTTTAAAATACACAGTCACTTGTCATCATTCCCAGGATTTATGTTCTGTGAGGTCAGAAGGAATTCTCAGTAACTGTTGAGCCATTTTTCTTACGGAAAATCACAGGGTTAGTTTCCTGTGACCCTCTGGTTACATTTTCATAAACCAATTAATACATAACTTCATTTTACTTGCTTTCCTATTTAAAAGCACTTTATTCTGTGTAGATTGTTGTTTCATTCATATTAAACTCACAGCTGGCAGCGTTAACTCATGAGTGAGCAAAGCTTATCCAACGTAGTTTTCTCCGTCAGCCATATCTTAGGCTTCTTGCTACAGAAATACAAGACAGCGCCTCAACACTCTGTTTAGGGACCATTCTCAGCCCTGAAAATACTAACAAAAGGTACCGAAGAGCACGGCAGTGAATAAATAGACATACTGACAGTGTGAGAGCTAACCGTGAAAAGGCAGAGCGGCACCCAGCTTAGCCTCAGCGAGGAACGCAACTCGGTCCGCCCAGACTTGTCCCTGGTCTGTACATACCCTCGAATAACCGTGAGAGCCCCAGGACTGATTTCTGCGACTACAAATACATTTTAGTAACCAAGCGAATGCACAGATATGGCACCTGCAAATAATGAGATCCGACCGGAACTCCTTACTGGAGCACTGGCCTCCTGGGAATGTCTCCGCGGACGCAGGTGATGTACGCTTAGCTAAAGCACGCTTGGTCCCTGGTAGCCTGTTATTGAACAAAAATTACTAAAATATAGAGCCCTTACAAAGATCAAAGTAACTGAGCCATATTAATACCCTTACAGGAGATCCTCATTTCCTCCGCATCACTGTTTCCGCGAGAAAGTTTATTCCAAATTCCAGCTGGAATGCGCACACCGTTTGCTTCTGGGATCCCCTGACCCAGTCAGTGGTGAGGGGCGCACCGCACTCATCTGCCGTGTAGCATTTGCATTTCCCTTCAGCTAGCTCCAGGGCAGGGTGTGGAGGAAAATTAGGGTTGCATCTCCCAGAGATGAGTGCCAGGGGCTTCTGCTGGGCAGATTAGGGATGTGGGTTCTTCTCTCATGAGTTTATGCTGGTTTTTGGAGCGGCTTGGAGGGATTGTCAATGCAGCCCCAAGTCCCACAGAAGCCGTCTTCTCCAGAAACAGTGGCTGTCCTAGAAATAAGATTTAGAGCAGGCAGGTCTGTTGACTGCTTCATGAAGGCCTTTCCTCTCTGCCTTAACTTTCCAACTGTGAAAGATGCACCACAGAAATCCAGATGGTGGTCTTCTCTGTGTAATGACCCATCGTAGGGAGTCTCCGAACAAGAACCTCATATTATGAAGAGTGTAATTTGTGCTCAGTGCTTTCATACAAGATTACTTAGTAATATTTAACAGATATATGTGCATTTTATGTTCATTTGTATGCACATAACTAAAATGTTTAGCATGAAACAATGGGAATTCAGACAGAATATGTGTTCATATACATATTAACCTGTGTATATAGATGTAACATATAGACGGGGATCTAGAGTAGTCAAGTTCATAGAAATAGAGAATAGAATGATATTTTCCAGAGTCAGGCAGAAGAGAAAGGGTACTCGGTGTTTACAGCAGGTAGAGTTTCTGCTCCTCAAGATGCGTGAGTTCTAGAGATCTGCTGCACACCATTGTGCCTGTAATTAAGTGCACTGCATGGTGCACTCAAAAATGTGTTAAGTGGATGGATCATATATTCTGCTTTTAAAATACTAGAGTCCCGGGGCCGGAGGGTTAGCTCAGTGGTTCCAGCGCCGGCTTCGCAAGCGCAAGGACCTGAGTTCGATCCCCGGTAACCACATATAATGCTGGGTGTGGAGACACACCCACCAACAGTCAACACCGCATACCACGATGCCAGGCGTGGTGGCTCACGCCTGTAATCCCAGCACTCAGGAGGCAGAGACAGGAGGATTGCTGAGTTCGCGGCGGCTTGCCTGGGCTCCATGGTGAGCTCAGGGCCAGCCTGAACTACAAAGCAAGACCCTGTCTCCAAAAAGCAAAAAAAAAAAAAAAAAAAAAATTAGAGTCCCCTGATTTTCTTTTAAATGATAGGCTTCCTGGGGGGAGCAGGTAATGAAATTGGCAGTCCTTTTTGGTAGTTTCTCAAGTTTAAGATTTTTAATGAAAAATAAGAGACAATATTAAATAGACTGTAATTCAGATGTTAGTATAATAAAGTGATGTACTGATGTCTCACCACTCTTAGACCTGATGTTTATCCCAAGAAAAAATAGTGCATGTTCTAATTTTTAGTTAACAGGATGCCTAACAGATGAGGAAACAAAGTCTTACAAGTCAGCACTCTTCTGTTTCTTTCTTCAAGTTTTCCCTAGACTGAAGGACAGCTGCGTATGTGATGCTTACCTGAAATTTAGACTCCATGGCTGCCAGTTGAAGACTCAGAAAGATAGCTGCACAGGAACTTACATCATTTACTGTTCCCTACATTTCTTTGACACTGGGGCCCTTTTTTCCCAAGACCATTAACAGTTACGGGAATCAGCTCCTTGGCAAGACTCTTAGTCTCTCTGTCTCTCTCCCTCCCTCTCTCTCCCTCCCCCCCCCTCTCTCTTTCTGCCTCTATATATATACACGCACACACATCCTCTCTCTTTCAGTCTTTCTCTCTGTGTCTCACTTACTCCCTCTCTTCCTCTCTTTTCCCTCCTTTCTCCTGTGTGATATATGTATCACACAGCTACACACCCATCTGTATGTAGGGAAAAATAACATGCAAATGAATAGCCCTTTCTTATCTTCAGGATACCAAAAGTAGTTTTTGTGCCTTGTTTTTGTACTTTCTAGAGAAAGTCATTTGGTTTTTCTCCTTCGCTTCCTGTGTATTGCAACTCATCCACCAGTGATCAGTGGGCCAAAATGTCATAGATCCTTTAAAACAGTGTAAAAGGAGCAAGCTGCTGTTTGCAGACTTTATAAGAAAAATTCTTCAGTATTAAGCTTTTTGCATGAATTGTTAATTAAAAACCTTTAAATCCACGTGTTCTCTTAATTAAATCAGTGTTCATTGCATCTTGTGAGCTTTTAACATTCTTTTTTTTTTTTTTTTTTTGAGATAGGGTCTCACTTTATAGTTCAGTCTGGCACTGAGCTCACTATGTAGCCCAGGCAAGCCTGGAACTCAACAATCCTCCTGTCTCTGCCTCCCGAGTGCTGGGATGACAGGCATGAGTCACCATGCCCGGCACTGTGGTTTGTGGTATTGATTGCTGGTGGGCGTGAATCATCATGCCCAGCATTGTATGTGGTTACCAGGGATCGAACTCAGGACCTTGCGCTTACGAGGCAGGCGCCAAAACCACTGAGCTAAATCTCTGGCCCTAACATTCTTTTTTTAAAACAAAGAGGAAAAACACAAAACAAGGGACAAGTGGAATAAATCCTAGGTTAATTATAAAGACTTGACATGGAAAGACTTGAGATTTTTAAAACCAACAGGAAAAGAGAACTGTGCATGATTGATTGTTACAGGAAAATAACATTCAAATGAATAGATGAAGCTAAAGCATTTGACTTGACTAGACGAGAACATAAAACTTTTTGCTTGGCATACAAAAAATCTGCTTGGCAAAAAAAAATGAAGCAGTTGGCAAAGACAACAAGTACAACTAAAGGTTATGCTTTATATTATTCATATAACTCTTCTAATTTAATAAAATTAATAGACCCCACTAATTGAGACAGAAAAAGCATTCCACCCACAGGGAAATTGTCAGCTTTCAATGAAAAACTCATTTCCTTCAGCACTGTGCACCTGTCTTCATGCAGCATTTGGTGAGGGCATTTCCGGCTGAGGCCCGCACGCTCCGTCCTACAGGGAGGCAAGGGAAGCGAAGCGAGTTAGCAGACGCTTCCAAAACTGTTGAAATGGTGCAGGCAGGGCTGTGGAAACAGGGTTCTGTTATTTAAGATCCCCAAAACGACAAAAAAAGATTTAACATTAAAACTGTCCTAATAAAAGCGTTCACAGGAAAATAGCATATACATTGAGTCATAGGGCTTGAAAACTAAGAATGTTTAACCCAATGCATCATAGTAAAAATCAAATCACGTTGATGAAAGGAGTAGTAGTAACATGAAGCACTGTCATGACTGCGGAGCTCAGTTCTGTGAAGTGAGTAGGCCTGTAGCCAGGTGTGCGCCTCATCCCACTGGCCCAGGACGCTGAGGCAGAAGAGCAGCAGGCTGGAGCCCAGCCTGGGCCACTTAGTGACTTAGCAAGACCATGTCACAAAGGTCAAAATAAAGGGCTGGGGATCTAACTCAGTACAGAAGTCCTAAGGAAGAAAGATAGGCCTGTGGACACTCATGACGGTGGGATTATGATAGATTAAAACTTGTTTCATATAACATTTTAGATAATGATGTTACATGGTAAGTGTTGGCTCCCTTTATTGACAAGTGATATTTTCCCCTTCTTAGCTGACTGCGGACTCTGGCCTTCTCCGTGTCCCCAAAACCAGAGACATGACCTGACACCCTGATGACCACTGTTGGGGCCTTTGGCTGACTGGCCAGTGCACCATGGAACTTAAAGTATGGGTAGATGGGGTCCAGAGGATCGTTTGTGGGGTCACCGAAGTCACAACCTGTCAGGAAGTTGTCATAGCCTTGGCCCAGGCAATAGGTAAGTGAACTCTGTGGATGTCTGAGGTAAAAGTAGTTTAAGTGTGTGTGTGTGTGTGTGTGTGTGTGTGTGTGTGTGTGTGTGTGTGTGTGCACGTGCGTGCATGCAGTTTAAGTCTCTTGTGGGTTTTATTCTTTTGGTTCCACAATCTCACAGACAGAGCACACTTGCTGATTACTATTTGCCCATGTTCCAGAGATCTGTGACGTTTGTTCACGGATCTGCCTGCCTCCCAGACTTAATGGGCCTTGAATCTAGAGTTAGCACTGTCTTCTGGACTGGTGTTTATCCTCAACACTGATTTCTGGAACTGGAGATTTTTTATTCGTCCAAAATATAGATCTCCAGTACTCAGAACCCCACAAAAGGAAAAGTATTGGGCCAGAGATTTAGCTCATTGGTTTTGGTGCTTGCCTGGCAAGCACAAGGTCCCTGGTTCGATCCCCAGTAAACCATATACAATAATACCGGGCATGGTGAATCATGCCCACCAGCAGTCAGTACCACACACCACAGTGCCAGGCATGGTGGCTCAAGCCTGTAATCCCAGCATTTGGGAGGCAGAGGCAGGAGGATTGCTGAGTTCGAGGCTTGCCTGGGCTACACAGTGAGCTCAGGGCCAGCCTCAACTACAAAGCGAGACCCTATCAAAAAAAGAAAAGTAACAGTATTTATTGTCAGTTTCTCAATACTTTTAGAAAAGAAAATATAGCACATTAGATCATATGGCTCTTCATTGGAAGGATAACATGTATTTTTTGAGTCGTACTCTGCAGTGAAAAGGACATTGTCACACATGCGTTTACTGACCACCTCTCGCTCCATCTCACCGTTCTCTCCAGTTTCATGTTTCTACTAATTTATTTTGTTTGGCTTTATCATAGTTTGTGCATGTGTATTAGGTTAAATGCTTCTGGAATGTGATGAGATATAAATAGCTATCAGTGAAATGACTAAAGGGGACAAAGTTTCCGTGTGCACCTTCATTATTACAGCAAACACCAACTGAGAAGAAACTGTGTGTCCAGCACCATACTCTGTCCTCTGGGCTTCTTTGCCTCTGATCTCCTTATCAGAAGTTTGTTTTATGTCCTGCAATTTGTACTGGAAGCACCTCAAACTAGATCAAGATTGAAACACGTCAACTCTGTTGCATTTGACAAAGGTGGCTGCACTGCCCAGGTACGGCAGGGGTGACTGTAGAAGTTGACGGTGTCCTGCCAGGACAGAGACTTTCCTTTAATACAGACTTTTTTTTTTTGAGACAGGTTCTTGCTTTGTAGTTCAGGCTGGCCCTCAGCTCACTATGTAACCCAGGCAAGCCTGGAACTCAGCAACCCTCCTGCCTCTGCCTCCCAAGTGCTGGGATTACAGGCATGAGCCACCATCCCTGGCACTGTGGTGCGTGATACTGATTACTGGTGGGCATGAGCCACTACCCCCGGTATTGTTGTGTGCTTACCAGGGACCTTGCACTTGCTAGGCAGGCACTGGAGCCACTGAGTTAAATCTCTGGCCCCTGAGTTTAATTACTAAAGGGAAAAATTAAGATGTTTAATTTCATTCCATATTTTTTACCAATTTATTTAATGTTTGTGCCTTAGAAGAGCCTCACATAATTTCTTTGAATTAAAATACACTGCCAAGTTTTTTTTTCTTTGTAAGCACTACCAGTTTTCAAACCTATATTTCTCTGTTCTATTTGAGAATCCAGCCATCCACAATGAAAAAAAAATACTTTTTATAAAAGCCAAAGTAAGACTAGGCATTTAGCTCAGTGGTTCTGGCATCTGCCTGGCAAATGTAAGGTCCCGAGTACCACATACCACAAGGCCAGGCATGGTGACTCACACCTATAATCCCAGCATGCAGGAGGCAGAGGCAGGAGGACTGGTGAGTTCAAGCCTAGCCTGGGTTACATAGTGGGTTCAGGGCCAGCCTGAACTACAAAGCAAAACCTGTCTCAGAAAAAGAAAGCCAAAGTAGTTGAGCAGTGCTACACTCTGTATCAGTCCATATGATAATCACACTTTGTGGGCAGAATTTCTGGGGGAAATGTGCCACTTCAACTTGATCTTCCTCTGTCGTAGTCTCAACAGATTTCTTTTAAAGTTACCCTTTTAAAGTATGCTGTGGCCTTTTACTCCCTGCTCAGAACGCTTTAATGGTCTCCTGACTTAGAAAATTCCAGAGTCCATAGAATGATCTTTTGGGCCATAAATGAATCATCTCATCCCGGTCTTAGCAGCAGCCCCTCCTCACATAATAGGCACACTACCACCCGAGTCTTTGTATCTCTTTTTCTCTCTGTGGAAAACACTCTACACCCAGACACCCTTATGATTTGTTCCCTTAGATCTGTGCTTAAATGCAGTCGTATTACAAAGGCCTCTCAGGGCACTGTGTTCACACACATACCACACGCATACACACGTACTTTCACACACTCTGTTTCAAATGCTGTGTATTTTTATCTCTACCCTTCCTGATGTATTGTGTGTAGGCTGCTCTCCCTTATCCATGTTATGAAATCTTAAAAATTCTGAAAGCCTGAAGTTTATTATGCTTCCTTTGTTAGCAATATCGGTCATGGCTTGAACTCATTTAGTGGCAAAAATTGATCTGATTTTATCTAAGGCTGTTTTAAATCGATATTTACCCCATATAGTATTAATGTTAATACATTGTACTTCAGAAAGTTTTAAATATTTTACTGTAAAACCTGAAGGACATCACTGTGCTGCCTTTCTAAAATCTAAAAAGCTCTAGTATTTCAGCATGTCTGACTTAAAAGCTGTTAGATAGTGGTCTTCGTTTGTTTCGTTTTTTGTGTGTCTGTCACCTGCCACTGTTATGTTATTGCTTATTCCCAGCACTTACATCATATTTTGAATGTAATAAGCAGTTGAGCTTTCTATTCACATTTCAGCCACCAGCCAGGAGTGCAGCAGTTTAGTCCAGTTCTGAAACTGTCCACCTGGAGTTAACAGCAAGGAGGGCTCAGTCCCATGACAGTCCCACAGGGCTGCCCGAGTCAGACACCAGCTGTAGGTCCGGGTACAGCCATACTACTGGCTGGCCAGGTGTAAAACTGAGGGTTCCCGTAAGCCTTCCTAAGGTTCAGTCATTTGCTAAAATGATTTATAACTTGTTATACTTAAAAACTGACTTATGCTTGTTATTATTACCTGTCTGTTATAATAAATCAGTGATACTAAAGGGTACAACTTAGGAACAGCCAACTGGAAGAGGAGCAGAGGATACGGACTGGAGTAGGAGGTTATAGCGGGGCCTGGGCAGACCCTCCATTCTCCCACCTTCTCACACCTTGGTGCGTTCACCCAGCTAGCCGCTCTCTGAACTTCATTGTTTCAGGGTTCTATGGAGATTCCATTATGTGGATGTGACTGGTTAACTCATCAACCATTGATGATTATTAATTCAGTCTCCAACTGCTCTCCCTTCTTGTGGAGGGACAGAAAGTCCCAATTCTCTAATCATTTGGTCAGTTCCCTGGTAACAAAGTCCCACCCTAAATCCATTTAGAGTCCACCAAGAGCCACCAATTGGCATAAACTTGGATAAGGTGGAAAGGGGTTCTTAGGAAACCAAAACAAAGCGAAAATGCTCTTATGCCCAGTGCTTTCAAAGTTCTTCATCAGAAAATGTGAACAAAGATCATATATATATCTCTCTTATGATGTCACAGTAGTTAGTACATATTTGGGAATAAGTGAATGAATTTTATTTTCTATAAATCTGGTAACTAGCTGATATCCCATCCACTTCTAAGGTCATATCTTTTAAAATACAAGAATATATTTTAGCTATACTTAACTCATAATTTCATATGTAAATTATCAATGTTAGAAATTAACATAATCAATTTTATATCTGTTTATGAAGTATATTATTCAGTACAGACTTTTGAAATTTAGGAAAATACAAAGAAAATAAAAGAATCAGGACTTTAACTGTATTTGCAATAGTAGAACTGTGTGACAACTCATTCAGTAAAGTGGAATAAGTATTCTACTAGACCAAACAGAGAAGGCTGGTTTGATTGGGAGTGGAGCAAAGAAAGTAGAAATAAGGTAAAAAATGTAGGTTGGTCATTTCAGAGTTAATTTCTTTTTTGAGACAGGGTCTCGCTGGCCCTGAGCTCACTGTGTAGCCCAGGCAAGCCTGGAACTCAGCAATCCTCCTGCCTCTGCCTCCCGAGTGCTGGGATGACAGGCGTGAGCCACCATGCCTGGCACTGGGGTATGGGGTACTGATTGCTGGTGAGCGTGAGTCACCATGCCCAGCATTGTTGTATGTGATTACTGGGATCAAACTCAGGACCTTGTGCTTGTGAGGCAGGTGCTGGAAGCACTGAACTAAATCTCTAGCCCCAGAGTTGCTCTTTTGTAAGCATTACAGCAACAGGGATGTCCTTAACCTGCCGGCTAGACCTGCCTTATTTGGAAGTTTAGCTATTTTCTTTTCCTGATGTCTCAGAAAATCATATAAATAGCTCTGACTTAGTGATGTAGAACTTTAGCAAAAGTGCCACCATTTTGGTTTGGTTTTTTCTGGCCTGGGACAAAAACTGAGTGCAAATCAACAGCATCTTATAAATTTTATTTAGTAATACTATAAGCAATTTTTTGTTTGTTTGTTTGTTTTTTTGAGATAGGGTCTCGCTTTGTAGTTCAGGGTGGCCCTGAGCTCACTATGGTGCCCAGGCAAGCCGCCGTGAACTCAGCAATCCTCCTGTCTCTGCCTCCCGAGCGCTGGGATTACAGGCGTGAGCCACCACATCCGGCATTGTGGTATGTGGTGTTGACTGTTGGTGGGCGTGTCTCCACGCCCAGCATTGTATGTGGTTACCGGGGATCAAACTCAGGTCCTTGGCGCTTCTGGCGAGGCAGGCGCCAGAACTACTGAGCTAACCCTGCAGCCCCCCAGCAATGTTTTTAATGTACCTCCTGAATAAGCTCTTTTTAAAATGTTATACCTTCATATACTCTTCTATGATTAAAATTCTCAACACAGTGGAAAAATGTACTGTGAATGATTTAACTGTGGGATGAATGTACAGCTGACTGATACCTCAGATATCTTTTATTGTATCACTGCCAGGATACTTTGTAGTAAGAATTATCTTAGTAATTTCACTAAGAGTTGAACACTGTATTGAAAAAAATCCATTGATAAATTTGTATCATATCTGTTTATCTTTAGGAAATGTTAAAATTCAAGTTTCTATTTACCGAGAAGCATAATCCTAACTGTACTGGTTAACTTACAGAGCCAATTAAGATGATATGTGTCTATGTGTGTGTGTATGTATGTGTGTGTGTGTGCGTGTGTGTGTGTAGCTATATACATAGATACATGCATCAAAAGTATCTTACAAACCATAAAATGATACAGTATAAGTTGTGTTACAGAGATCAACACTACTTTTAAGAATCGTAAGTTATTATGGAAAGTACTAGCTATGAGCACTAGACTGCCTGAGAATTCTCAAGTGTGCAATAGATTTCTCATCAAGGTGCAAAGCATCTGTTATTAGAAAAACTCAGGGCTACTGGATAGCTTATTTACCATAGATTTTTAAAAAGTCAAGTGTTAACTGACATTTCTAATGTGTCCAGAAACATGAGAATATATTAGCATTAAATTAATCCATAAGAGATTAGTGCCAGCTGTCTTTTTGACTTGAATAATATACCCCATCTTTGGGATGGGGAAGATTTGATACCAAAGGAAAAAACTAAATGTCAATTAAAACTAAAACTTAAAAAACAGTGATGAAGGAGGTGCTTAATATATTCTACCACGTCTCCAGGGCCTGACACTATCTCTGCTAAATATTTAGTATTCAGTATATATTTGTTCAAAAAAACACAATGTAACTTTTAGGTAAGGATTTTGTGTTATGACTCTGAAAGCAGTTGTAAAAATTGTTGTAATTTTCTAGATGAATGAAATAAGGGTACAAGTTTTAGTGTGACCTATATTTTGTTTTGGGGGTTTGTTTGTTTTTTATTTTTGTTTTGTTTTTTGTGGTACCAGGGATCAAACTCGGGCCCTTGTGTGTCCAAGGTTGGCATGGTATCACTTGAGCTAACTCCCTAGCTAATATTTGAATATTTGAGTTTTGGTATATATTTTCAAGTTTTTCACATTACTTCATAGTGACATATTTTCCTTTAAGACAGATTACAGTAATATGTTATCCTGTTTTCTTTTGACTGTGAGAGTCTTCCAATAAAACTCCATGGTACATTAAAATCTCTGTATGTGATTTCACTCACTGTATAAAGTTAATGATTCTTGGGATTAGACTCATTGTTTCAGCTATTTCTAAGTAAAATGAGCATTTCATTTACCATGGTTTTAAGTGTTTAGTAACACTTGAAGGTAGCACACAGTCCACGAGAGGCAAGCAGTTTAAACTACAGATGCCACAGGCAGACAGAGACAGACAACAGGTAGATCTTCTTCTTCATTAGTAGTAAGGTTCCACCAAGATAGTATTCAAGGTGGAACAAAACATAGCCATTTAATAAAATGCACTCAAATGAATCGTGTAGGAGGAATCAGAATGTAACTAAATGAAAGAATCTATGTAGCCTTGCCAACTATGGATATTAAAAACAATGATTATGGGAGTTAACTTCCATATAAAATGTTTAAGACTCAGTTCTTACAATAAAATCAAATCTGTACATTCATTGTATTACTGGAAGGAATATTTTCTTTTGCCAACAGTACAAAATGTGTTATGGAATCAAAGATAACCGTAGTAAAAGCAATTTTAATAGTTGTCTACCGAGGTTTTCTCAGCCGACAGCAGTACCGTTAAGCATTGGAAAAGTCAGTTTTACACATAACTATGACTACACTAGGGCTTTTGTAATTTTTAATGTAACTCACGTAGTGTGATGTTTTCAGTTTTCTTTTTAAAATTCATTATTGGCATGATGGAATTGGAGGAGACTCCTCCCATCTGATCTGACTTCGTGCCGCTGCTGGGTGCAGACGTCCAAAGTGAAGGAGCAGGGTGCCTGCAGCAGTGGGTAGGCAGGAGAGCCACGAACAAAAAGTACTGCACTCTTCGAATCACTTACTCCACCGGGCCCAGTTCTGACCTTGCAGTGGCTTTACATGGGACACTTACAGTAATTTTTAACCTGAAAACCATTAGAAACACTTTGCATTCCCAAAAGCCAGTTCAATGTGCCAAGGCTTTCTTTTTTTACTCTTATTTAGCTTGTTCTGACGATGAGAACATATCTGTACAGCACTTGTCAACCTTACAAAACTCTTTTGTACTGTACATCCTCACTTAAATCTGAGAACAGCTTTGTCAAGTGTAGGACAAATACTCAACAGACAAACAGAACTGGTGCTGAAGAAAATTTAGTCTACGGAAATAGATAACAGAGTTAGGTTTGAACACAAGGACCTTGAACACAAGGTCCCCAAGTCCCATCCTTTCTATTCTGTCCAGCTTTAACATAGTTGGAAGTTGCTTAAACACTTTCTTTTAAGTCAAATTATTGTCATGATACATCACTATGGAAAGGCGGTGTCTGGTCATGGGTTTTTGTTAGGTAGATAACAGTGTTATAGTTAATGATGGCTGCCCATATTGAATGTCTGCAGTGGCTTAGGCAGCATGATAGCCGCTTGTTATATCTGTTGCTTAAAATTGAGAAAGCATTTATTTAAATTACATACTTTTGTTTTAAACAACAAAAAATTTGTATTTTGCCTTGGGGGTTATTTTGC
This sequence comes from Thryonomys swinderianus, assembly GCA_004025085.1. Classification (NCBI taxonomy): domain Eukaryota; kingdom Metazoa; phylum Chordata; class Mammalia; order Rodentia; family Thryonomyidae; genus Thryonomys; species Thryonomys swinderianus. The sequence continues at coordinate 19,548 of PVIC010012735.1, read as the reverse complement.
TCAGAATAATCTTGGAAACTTACTGTCAAGACTGACCAAGGCCTCCCTTTTTGGCCCCTCTTTCTGATGGAGCTATTCTGAGGACTTATGATCTTTTGTTGGCCACAGGGGTGCAGGAACACCCCACAGTTGTGAGCTGTGTGTTGGCCACGCGCTCAGGGAGGAGGGGAAGAGAGCAGCAGCTGTCTGAGTGGCAAGTTCTCCACGGGCTCTATGTCCCCCTTCAGCAGGGAGCCTCCGACCTCCGGGGGCCCCGCTGTGCATACGCACTTCACATCCTAGGTTTCATTCTTGGGAACTTCAGAATTTTCCAGGTGAAGATGTTAATCACGAATGCTAATCACATACGCTAATCATAAATTCATATGTTATCAACCCTAGCCCTCTGGGAGGCTGAGGCAGGAGGATTGCATGCTTAATCTCGGCCTGGACAGCGTGGCAAATTAACAAGACTGTCTCAAAAAAAGAGAGATACAGCTCTTCCTAGGTTCAATAACAAGTAGCATTAAAAAAAAAAGCACAGTTATCCAATTGTATCATTTCTTAAATTATTTAAGTACTCACATATTTCACTCTGATCTTTTTATTATCTTTCTGCCTAGGTCGAACTGGAAGGTACACCCTTATAGAAAAATGGAGAGACACTGAAAGACACTTAGCACCTCATGAAAACCCTATCATCTCCTTAAACAAGTGGGGACAGTATGCTAGCGATGTGCAGCTCATTCTGCGTCGAACAGGGCCGTCTCTCAGTGAACGGCCCACTTCCGATAGCGTGGCTCGGATTCCCGAAAGAACTTTGTACAGGCAGAGTCTGCCCCCCTTAGCCAAACTGAGGCCTCAGGTGGACAAGTCAATCAAAAGGAGGGAGCCCAAGAGGAAATCACTGACCTTCACAGGAGGTGCCAAAGGGTTAATGGATATTTTTGGAAAGGGCAAAGAAACTGAATTTAAGCAAAAGATGTTGAATAACTGTAAAACCACAGCAGATGAGTTGAAGAAACTGATCCGTTTACAGACAGAGAAGCTTCAATCCATTGAGAAGCAGCTGGAATCTAATGAAATAGAAATACGATTTTGGGAGCAAAAATACAATTCCAACCTTGAAGAAGAAATCGTCCGCCTAGAGCAAAAGATCAAAAGAAATGATGTAGAAATTGAGGAGGAAGAATTTTGGGAAAATGAATTACAGATTGAACAGGAAAATGAAAAGCAGCTGAAGGATCAACTTCAAGAAATAAGACAGAAGATCACAGAATGTGAAAACAAATTAAAGGACTATCTAGCACAAATCCAGACTATGGAAAGTGGCCTGGAAGCAGAAAAGCTGCAGCGGGAAGTTCAGGAGGCTCAAGTCAATGAGGAAGAGGTTAAAGGAAAGATTGGGAAGGTCAAGGGGGAAATTGACATTCAAGGCCAGCAGAGCCTGAGGCTGGAAAATGGCATTAAAGCTGTGGAAAGATCACTTGGCCAGGCCACCAAGAGGTTACAGGTAAGAGTATTTCATCTCCTTAAAAGAACTAACATACTCTTGGGAGCTTCTTGCATAATTGTGTCTCTTTTCAAAGGCTTTAATTTCTCTGTACTGAAAGAATGAGCGACCTAAATAACTCTAAAAGTCTCACGGAATTCTTGTGATGTAAGAGAAAGCCCACATATGAGACCAAAGACACCCGCTAACGCCACACTCCTCCTTCCTCTATGCAAGAGGCTTTTTAACTTTTTAACTGTGTCACTTGCAACATTAGCCAGCTGAATGGAGGAGGATTTAGTCTCAGAGCTGTAGTGGACACTATCAGTAAGATGTGCATCTGGCCTCCCCTTAGAGACTGATAAACAACCCAAATGACTGGTCTATAGATTGGTCAGCCAAGAATGTGACCAATTGACCCTCTGACTATCTCACTCCATGGTTGCCAATCTGCTTTCCTCCCCAAGATTTAGGGCTCTTCCTTCCTTCCGTAGTTAACCCTCTTTTGCTTTCCTGAGGAGAGGGACACAAAGGATCCTCTCCAGTCTTCCCCCTTTCCAGTAGATATTTCACCACTTAGACCCTGATCACTTTTTTGTTATCTGTTCTTGAAGATATTTGTGATTGTGCTCTGGGAGTTGTGAGGATGTGTAAAACCACCTGTAAATGATAAGGTCAGAAACAGACAGAGTTGAGATTATAACATGGCTAATAACATCAATATTCAATAAATGAGTTTGAAATACTAGATAATTCTAAAATTCTGTGTTTAGTCACAGCCGTATTTGAGGGTCTCAGTAGCACATGTGGCTGCCAGATGTTTCCATCGTAGCAGGAAGCCCTGTTGGCCCGAGCTGGTGAGGAGCTTGCGACTCCAGAAGTGCAGTCCAGGCAGCCAGCCTTTGGCACACTTGTTAGTCAGCAGCTGCACCCTAAGGAGATCCCAGTCCTGCCTGTGCATAGTGCATTGGAGAAGCTGCTTAGGTGGGAACCTGAACAGTCCTACAGTCAGAGAAAGCTGACGTGTCGCCCGAACCTGCTCTGAGTTCCTTTCTCTCGTGTTCACTGTAGTGAGAGGTAAAATGTACCACTAAAATACCGATAAAAGTACCACTAAAATTTTGAAAATCTTTCATTTTTTTCATGTAGTAGAAAATTGTTAGCCTCTGGTTTGTCAAGTATTTTACTGTTGGATTTCATTTTGTCATGTACAAAAGGATGCATTGGAAGTTACGTTGCCTTTGTTGTCATTTACATGAAACACTAACTTACGTCCATCATTGCTAGTAAATCCTGACTGAAAAGTGTCTAGCAATTGAGTCACGAATATATCTCTGCATAGCCCTTTCATTCAAAGTCGTGCACTTCTGGTGTATCTTCCTGACCCAATAAATCCTTCCAACACGTCCACCTGGGTGGGGCCATGTGCCTTTCCTGATGGTACAGTAAAGAGGACAGAAACGACAGCAAGTCACCTGAATGACAAGATAGCTCCTCGCCTTTGGAGCTTCCCAGATGGCTCAGCCTCGAGCCCCTTCCCCAGGGCTCTGCAGTTCTCTTACTCTCCACCAAGGATTTTCTTCATGCTATAAGATAAATCTAAATAATGGATCCTATGAAAACTTAAACCACTTATAAAAACCAAGAACTCTGAATGTTGTGAACCAAATTACTGTGAATCTGCAAGTCGGTTATGAGTAGTTAATAGGATCATTTGTGATCAGTTCAACAAGCCTGCTGTAACATTAGGACAGGTAAAAACCAACATTTTCTTTCTCTTTCTCTTTCTTTCTTTTTTAAGAAAATGTATAGACATGCACTTCTTTCTTATGAATTCATATTGATGTTCCAAAGCAAATATCCTCTGTAGGACAGGAGCAGACAGCGGAGCATAGAAGCACACCCCACATCCTGTTTTACTAGTGCTCTAGGTGACTGAGGCAGGAGGGTCACAAGTTTGAACCCACCTAGGTAAGACAGGAGCTTAATGAGACCCTGTCTCAAGATTTAAACATTTAAAAAAGTGGTGGGGATGCAGCTCAGTGGAAAGCCTTGAGCTCAGTACTGCAAAAGAGAAAACAAAAAAGGAAACAAAACTTTGTCTTCCATTTGCTTGACTTGGAGCCCATTCCAGAGTAGCCGTGACCTCTTTCACCCATTATATCCATACGAACCAGACTGCTCAAATCTGCCCTCGTGAAAGCACTCCAACCCCTGCCAGAGAGGGACTGTGGCGAGAACGTCTTCCCTGGCCAACAGTGAACCCTCACATCAAAAAATAACAGTGATAATTTCCATCTAGGACAAAGAACAAGAACTGGAGCAGTTGACCAAAGAGCTGCGGCAAGTCAATCTCCAGCAGTTCATCCAGCAGACAGGAACAAAAGTCACTGTCCTGCCAGCAGAGCCCATTGAGATAGAGGCCTCCCAGGCAGACATGGAAAGGGGTAAGGTGCTGGTCAGATGCTTTTCCCTCTTCTCCTGGTGAGCTTTGAATAAACGGACTGTGTTCCGTTATAGTATTGTCCTGCCATTTGTAGCTCATTTGTAAATGGACTGCTGAAAAAAAAAAAAAAAACTCAACCTACTTCCTGTTTCTAAGGAAACTTAATAACAATTCTTATTATGTATTTATTATTAATTACTATTTACGGTTTGCTTACTTAGGTGATCATGTAATCACCACATTGTGTTTCATTCATTTTAATACGCTGCTTTATCCTTTCTCCTGAAGTATATAAGTCCTATTTATTAATTTTAAGTCTTAGTTTTTTAGGTCTTTATATCATTTCTTCCCTTCTTCCTTTCCCAGAAGTCTGTTATTAAATTGCATTGGTATTTAAAAGACGATTATAAATTTGTAAATACATACGGTCTAAACAGCCAAAAGAACCAAAATGCTCACTTTTAAACCTACTGTTTGCATCACCAAATGTTGGTCTGCCCAACTGGCCTCCCATCGGAGATGGTCTGAGCCTTCCCCTCCCCCACCCCCGGGGCCTACAAGTATGGCAGTTTCTTGAGGACAGGAAAGGTTCTCATTTCCACGTCGCTAAGTGCTCTTGGCTAATAACTCTGTTCCCTGCGCAGAGGCACCATTCCAGTCTGGGTCCCTGAAGCGACCTGGTTCATCTCGGCAGCTCCCCAGCAATCTTCGCATTCTACAGAACCCTATCTCATCCGGTTTTAATCCTGAAGGGATATATGTATAACATTATCTGTCTTTAGGAGAGATGTTAAAGGTACCAAGGACGGTAACATTCTTTCTTCAACTTGTGCCAATGACAAACAGAGGACAGACATGCTTCTCGAGCCACTGTATCTTTTTTTGTCTCCTGAATTGCATACCACTCGGAGCCATACCCTGTGCACTGATGCTAAAGAACAAAGAAACCGTGTTTTCACACGTCAACAGTATTGACATTTTTGTCCAGCAGCTGTAACGCAAAGCCTTCGTTTTGATTTGTAGCATTTGGAAATCATTAGGAAAATATTATACTCTGTGTGTACATAAATAAACCATGAATTAAGAGTAAAGAAAATTATGTGACTGGCTTAGTTTAATTTATTCCATGTAAGTGATCACTCTGTGAATGTTGATGTTTTAATATTTTTGTCCATGCTTCTCCTGTGACTGAACTGTGTTATGTATTGTGCGATTATGACTGCGTGTGCGCATTGCCAGACTCCAGCTGTGCTCCACCGATCTACCACACGAGTGTGGGTGCCCTGCCACCCACTCCAACTCCAGAACAACCCCCACATTTCATTTAGGGACCTGTCTGAGCCTTTGCTCACTTAGGGCAAACAGAGAGTTCTTTTCAGCGCGGACTCTAATCTTTCTTCCCAGTATTTCCCATTATGTGAATGACCACATAACACTATTACTTTTCATAACTTAAATTTGTTGATCTAGAAGGTTTTTAGTCTTTTATATACTGTTGAACAAAACGGTAATTGTTGAACACCTGTCCAAATGGGCATCGGGTTTCTGGATACGTTTTGTGATCTAAGCCCTGCCTTATCATTTGTTGCCATGGATCTTCAGAATTAACATGATACATAAATTCCAGATGTCTGAGGATCAGAGTGGTATACTTCAGGATGCCAATAGTATACCAAATGCCACTTTTAAAAATGTTTATTAGTACCTGTTTGCAATACATAATGACTTCATTCATGTTAGGGCTATATTTTAAAATAACCCATCTAAAATAAGTCTGGTCTTTTGGTATACCCACCCATGGGTAAGTTACTCCTTGCACATAATATATGCTCTTAGAGACTATTGTGCTTTCTCCAGTCACTTAGAGGGAGAAGAGATTGGAGCTAGGAACATTTCACTGAGGAAATAAAATTAAATTCAGACTATGTTTTCTTTTTTAAGTTTGACTTTCATAGGATATTAGTCTCCATTTGTACATAGGTTTTTTATTTATAAAACCAAAATGAGTCAGCACCTCTCCCAGGAGTGGTAACTTAACTCACAAGTAATATTTAGACAGATACTGTCAGACACCTCATAGCCATTTTTACATTCCCTCTGAACAAATTTGGTACAATGTGATTAACACTTTGAAATGTAAGGTAGTTTATCATTCTGAAGAAAATATAGTCTCTGTATTACTTACATGCAACAAAATAAAAGTGGATGAATACAGTAATGCCATGGTAACAATAAAGAGATATGTCTTATGCATGAAGACAACTTTGAATGTTTGAGCACATTTGACTTAATTTTGGTTTACTGAATGCCGAGAATGCTGCTTTATTTAGATTTCCTACCAGAAATTTTAAGGATGGCTATGAAAATACGTAGAAGCTTCTAGAGAGTTGAAAGCCAGTGCAGTGCTGCCTTTTCTAGTCCAGGTAAATAATAGGCCTTGACTAAAAGTATTTTCTTTGTGTTCTTAGAGTTACCAAATTGATCTTGCCATTTTACTACTTCCCAGATAACTTGAGAAATAGTAAATGATTCTTACGTACATAACCACAGCCTGTACAAATTTGCTGTCACTTTATAGCAGTTATTTCATGTGCACATATATTTAAAATTAGGATATTTAAAAATCAAAATGATTTGTAGCTTTTGTGATAATAATGATCTATGTATCCCCCAAATATGCCTTATTTGTAAAGAGCCCCATCCTATACTGAGTGATTTTGTTGTTCTTCAGAGAAACTGAGACCTTATTCACAAAGAAAAACATTTTATAAATTGATTATATTCTATTTAAATGAAAGTGCTGAACTGTAGGTATGTTAAACTTCTGCAATCAATTGCAAAGATACCTTGGTGTACCGTGAAAACCACAGTGTCAGTATCTTACTTCCTGGTTATAACTATCAGAATTTACATAGTAACTTTCCAGGAAAAACAGGTACCATTCCATCACCTTGTACTGAGTAGCTGGGGTTCTCCAGCAGTCTCCGTGCACTTCTCTGACAACTTCAGAGTCCTCAAGCTGCCAGATAATCTTCGTAGACCTAATTACACAGAGAAATACTGTTTTCAGGATGGGAAGCATATACAAATGTGAATTAATGACTACATTGTGCAGCTGTACTTTTTAATCAATTATATTACTTTTGGAAGCACATACCTAAGGAATATTTTTTAAATCTGTTTTTAAAATAGAGAAATTCACTTTCCATAGTAACATCGTGAAATATTTTAGTCTCTTTGTGATCATTTTTATCTATTGTGAATAACAAATAGGTTGGATTAAGTGCTATCTTTGGGTACATTTTAGAGGGGGAGCAGGCAGTGGTATACAAAAATACCAAACAAATTTTGCAGTGGGGGTGATATTCAACTTCTAATGATAAGTTACAAATTTGTGTGTTTTTTTAAATCAGACAGCAATTTTCTACAATATATTTACTAAAACTAGTTTCATCCTTTTTTAAAATGGAATAATCTGAAATAACATTGGTCTCTTTGACCTTTTGAGTATCATCCTCCTCAGAGATGAATTACCTTGGATTTTTTTCTTTATATTTTGGTTTATTTGCATTTCTTTTCTGTCTTAATGCACAGAATAATTTTTATAAAATTAAAGCTTCAATTTTATCAGTAGCAGTTACCCTCTTAATCCCTAACCCTTAGTTCCTATAGTTGAAATTAGTCATAAGCAGGAGCTAAAATAAGACTGATGGAGTAAAAACTATCCATAATACTGTAAAGTATATAGTAAAATTCATGGTATGATATGTGGATTATAGCAACATATAAGAAAAATAAATGAGCCCTTGCTTCCATGTTAAAAACAAAATATCCTCCTGTGTTAAGTGACGACTTTCTTTGTGAATAAGAATAAATGGTCTTAAAGGAGAACTTCATTTCAAGCCATTTCTGTGAACCCCTTTCAAGTTAGGACTATACCGGATGGAGGAAATCATTTAAAAAGGTAAAAAACTTGATTTGAGACCCGAAAAGGGTGGGCAAGATGGGCAGTTAGCGTTGCACATTGCCTTTGAGAAACTGGGCCTTAATTTATATGTATATAACGGCGCTGTTCCTCTCTTGTACCTTAACTGTTTGTATTAGTCTGTGTTACAGTTTAGCTCCTGAGTATTACTCTGACGTTGTGTCCATTTTTAAGTCGCATGCTTACGCTGTGTGCCGCAGTGTTTTTGAGTTCCCAGTGAAGGCTGTCAGCTGTATCAGAAAGACACAACAACCACTATTTATTCAGTCTTGCTGCTTCACATTTCCCGGCTGAGCTTTCAACGCCAGGACAGGGACTGCTGAAAGCTGCAGGAGTTCTTTCCAATGCATTTTATATATTTTTAGAAACCAAATAAATGCAGATAACTATTTAGTATACTAATTATATGAAACCAGCAGAAATATAAAGGCAATAAAGTATATACATATATATGAGGGGAGGGGAATCTTTCTGGAAAAATATAGATTTACAGCCAGACATGGTAATAACCCTAAGTACATCTCTCAGTGTCTTTCCTCATTGACCCTAGAAGCACTTGAGTTGCTGCAGCTTTAAAGAGAAAACTAACCACGTTCACTAGTTGTGGGCCAGAAGTATGCTTTTAGTAGTGCTTTGCTTATGTAAAACAAAAGCTCTGTAATATGTATTATATGTAATTATTTTATTTTGACATTCATTTCAAAATGTATATTTTCTGATTATTATCATGAGCTGTAAAGCAAAAGATCAATATCTGATATTCTCCCAAATAAATTTTCCAAGATTCATTGGGGCAGTTGTTGGTTTGTTTGTTACGTATTTTGTATCTTAAAATATAATTTTATTACCTTTCACAGATTCTATAGACAGTGGGTCTACACTTCAGTGACCAAGCCTACATATTTCTTCAGTGTAATGCCACCCGTCCTTTAAGCTACTACTCCTGTGGTAGCTGCTCTCCCAAACTAGGACTTACGCAAGGAACTAATATGCCTTGTCTTTGCTTCAAAAAATGAGAGGAAAGGTTATTCTCTAGGCATGGGAGACACTTGTCACACTCAAACACCACAGCCACCCCGGACAGCGCTCGGCCACAGCTAACAGGTGGCCAGTGCAGCTCTAGATTTAGACCTTCCAGCCCCAAAGCACATTCTGGGTCCCCTCATAATGCTGCTTAAACTCTATAGAGTGCTCTGTGTCTGTACCTTAGTCACTTCTAGTGTGGAAGTGTATAAAGCTTGCAGGAATATTTAGAATATCCCATCATTCCTCTTCAGTAGTAGTTCTGTCTTAACCAAGAAGTCACACACGAGTACATGATATGTTATAAAAGTAAACATAAGTGAGCAGCTTTGAACTAAGTATTAATTATTGTGCATAATTGCTTAGGGAACTTTTGGAATTTTAATTATCCGACCTGTCCCCATCTAAACTCATCTGTGTTGTTAATAGCATAGCAAGAAATAAGATGTGCACGTACCTGGCGAAGGGCATGTGGAGTCTCCAGTGAGGGGGACTGAAAGCATTGTGGCTTCGTCTCTACCTCAGGGAGGTGGCAGTCTAAAGAGCACGTGGCAGCCCCACTACTGTGTGGAAAGCGCAGTTGAAAGTGTGAGGATAGCATGCCTTGGAAACACACAGGAAGGGGCTCTGCTTCCCCGGGGTGAGACACCTCAAGGGAGGGGATGGAGCGCTGGAAGATGAGGAGGTGAAGAAGCCATGGCCAGACCATGAAGAGCAGGGAGGGTTGAGGGTACATAAGCGTCAGGTTGTGTAGGGCCTGGGTTACTGTGGGAAGGAGTATGGGCCTTATCCATGGGACCCCAGGGGAGTTTTAAGCACAAAAATGAAGTGATCACTGCAGCACAGAAAGGAAGATGCTTCTGGCTGGCATTGCGGTGAACTGACTGGACCAGATTTGTGACAAGGGGCCAGGAAGGCCACGTAAGAGGACTGACTGGATCAGCCAAGCCAGAGACAATGGTGACTTGAACAAGTAAGAAAGTAGATGTTGACTTGATTCATAGAACAAATCTTTACTAAATGCCTTCCTTGGGCCAAGAATTAAGATTGAGCAAGTTGTAGACATCCTAAGCCAACAGCACTGAAAGTACTCAATGCTTAAATAGGCGCGCAGAGTAAAGAAACCAACCCCAGGTGTTTAAAAGTGATTTCCACCCTTACGTGGCCAGTGGTAATGGTGCTGTGGATCTTCTGATGCTGAGTATTCACAGGTTCTGTGCTTTGTGTGCTGGCGAGCAAGAGATTAGCACAAGAGGAGCAGAGAAGAAAGGTTGAGAGTGGACCTGCCACTGGGCCTTCCCTTCTGGACAGTGCCCTGGGAGAAGGGCATGGATTGGGGAAAGAACCCTTTTTTTTCTTTTGCTCCAGATTTAACTATCCAAGTCCCTGAAGCTAGTATATTAGATTACTGTGTTCTGTATATTATACTGAAGTGTGTTCTCTGTCAACCGCTTCCCTTCACCTGCCCTGTGACTCTCCAAGGTGAGAAAGATCCGACGCCATCCTAAATGAAATGTATCCCAAGTGTCCTGCAACTTCAGGATGTGTGACCACCAAATAATTTGGAATACTAAGTAACAGAAAGTTCGTAAGCATAAAGCCCATCATAGGCACCGGAAGTAATGAACACAACAACAGATACCACAAAGAGAGGCTGAGTAGTGCGAGGAAGGGTGCAGAATATACACCAAGGAACAGTCCAGCTAAGGGCAGGCTGCCTGGAGACCGGCCATGGGGACAGCGAACCCTGCCTGTGTCATCTCAGTGATCCCAGGTGCACCTGAACTCTCAGGGAACAACATCGATTCTTTGAAATACTAGCTCCCAGTCCCTCTTCTCCTGAAGCCTCTCCTCTCCCTTAACCAGCTCAGCCTGGGGTGGTGGTAAAGATCCACCAGCCCAAAGACCTGCTTCACTATGATACAGCTTCAGACTAAGCTGGCTTTGTTGCTTTTTATTTATTTTAGTCTCTGCATACTGAATCACTGAACAGGCACTTTACTGAACACTGCATCTTTTTTGTATTTTCTGTCAGTGAAAATCCCCCCTAACTTGAATGAATGTCCTTGAGTACAGAAGATTTATTTATCAAAAGTTTAGAAAACTAGAAGCAGCAGATTCCAGAAGGAAAATGTGGATTTTAATTATCAGGGGAAATGAGGTCAGTTTCATCCAGAGGAACACACAAGAGTTGAGTAATCTGGAAGATTCAGACAAGGATCCACTAAAATGATTGAGGCCTCTGAAGGTAAAAAGACCTCCACACACTTGTACTCACTGAATGCCTACTCTGGACGTAGAACAATGAACAAAACACCCAAAGTCTCTGCCAAAATAGAGCTTTATTCTAGAAAGAAAAACATGATGAGCAAAGAAGCAAGATACACACAGTACCTCTCTCTGGTTGTGGACAGAGCCAAAAGTGAAAAACAATGCAGTAAAGAGAAATAGACATTGCAGGTTTGTATCTGAGGCTTTAAAAGCCCTCATTGAGACCCTTCTCAACAGAAGTACACATGGGTGATAAATATATGAAAAATGTTCCCCATACCTGGCCATCAGAGGAACGAAAATTAACAACACTGAGACTCCATTTTACTCCTGAGAGAATGACCCTCATCCAGAAACTGAATATTAAGAGAGGATGGTGGGAAAAGGAATCGTTTCACTCTACTGGGAGAAATGTAAGCAAGTATAACCACTGTGGAAATCAGCGTGGAGATTCCTCCAAAAGCTAAAAATAGAAATTCCATTTGGCCATTACTCCTCTTCAAGGTAACATCCAGAAACAGTGAAGACATTATATGACAGCGATACCTGCATACTTATATTTATAGCAGCACAACCCATACTAGCTAAATCTTGGAAGCAGCCTAAATGTCCATCAAGAGGTGAATTAACAAAGAACATGAATTTATGTACAAGAAGTGCTACTCCGCCATAAAGAAGGATAAACCAGTCATCTGTAAGAAAATGGATCTACCTTGAGACCATAAGGTTAAGTGAAATAAGTCAGACACACATGTTTAAATATCACATGCTTTCTCTTATATGAGAAATCCAAAACACAGTACTATATAAAGAGAAAAAAGATAAGGAAAAAAAGGAAATGATCTTTTTGTAAATTAAGATGTGTTATGTACATGTACTAACACCCCACAATGAATGTAACCATTATAGACTGCCCATATATACTAATAAAAAAATCTTTTTTAAAAATGCCACCACTGTTAAGATTTGAGGTGGAGAAAAGCCTAGCAGAGATAAGGAAGCAACCTGTAGCCACACACCCACAGCAGGCTTCAGCAAGAGTCTGGAGATGCCTGGGAAATGTGTGGCACCCAGCATTCTGTTTCTAAGTAACCGACTAACAATGTGTGGCCCTTCCCTCGCTGGGGCCCAGTAACTAAACCCTTGGACTAATTACTCATTTTTTCCATCATCTCAAATCAAAGTGCAGGACGAAGTTATCTTAAAGATATCAAGCAAATAAGTCAAATCTCAATATTTCAAATGAGATTCATGGGTAAAAATGGCCTTTCATGAGACACAAAACTAGCCTTCTCTGTTTTTCAAAATAGTGGCCAAAAGAACAGCTTCAAGATCTAAAGGTGTTTTCTTTACTACATGGTCCCTTCCAAACTAAATGCAGCTGTATAACGTGATACATATGTGTGTAGACAGGTATTTTTAACATCAGAGTCTTGTGAGCAAGCCATTATGAAGTACTGATTGGTAAAGGGAAATGAATATTTCTAGGAGGCCCTAAAATTTTTTCTGATGAACCATCAAATTATAAATGATATATTCAAGTAATCCTTTTAATTCTTTGTTCTTTCACCTCTCTCATGTTTTACTTAGACATCATTATTCTTTCTGATAGGACCATGAAGAGTGGATATCACACCAAAAGCTCATGTAACAAAAGGAATGATAATCGAATTGGATACATTAGACTGAAAAGTTGCTGTGTGCCAAACTAGAATATGATGAGCTATATGTCTGAAAAGGAGTTACTATCCAAACTAAAAAGAACTCAGGAGTGAAAACAAATATCCCAATTTAAAAATGAGCTAAGAAGCCAAAGAGACATTTTTCCAAATACATAGAAGTGTCAAACGTGTATATGAGCTAATGATCAGCAAAATGCAAATCAAAACCATGAGATGCCAGATCACATCCGTTAGGTTACTCTGCTGTTATCAAAAACAAATGACTTGGCACAATGACACCTACCTGCCTTCCCTGCTTCTTGGGAGACTAAGACAGGAGGATCACAATCTAAAGGGCAACCTGGGCAATTAAGCAAGAGTCTGCCTCAAAACAGTAACAACAACAAAAAATGGCTTTGCAAAGACCATTTGAGTAAGGTTCACGATGTGAACAATAGAATAACTATAACAATAGACTGTAATAAAATTGCCAGCCTCAGTTCTCGTACTCTGGGAATACCATGAATGAAATAAGGATCAGTTGAACTTTCATACAGCATTAATTGAACTTTCATACTATAATAATCAACTTGATAACCAAGACATCCACTAAGAAATGAATGGGTGAGTAGCATACACAGTATGGATACACTAGGTCAAAGGGGTGATTCACATCCCAGGCGGAAAAGCACAGGGTTTCATTAGGCTACTTAGAAACAGTGTTAATTTAAACCAATAAACTTGCTTATTTCTGGAATTTTTCATTTACTATTTTTGGATTATGGTTGACCTTGAGTAACTAAAACTACAGAACATAAAGCCACAGATAAAGAGAAAATGCTCTGTCCAGACACACATACCCCTGTACTTTAAGGAATTTAAAGTGGAATGGGGGATGAGAATTCACTAATACTTAATACTACTTATAGTTGCCACAAACTTAAGCCAAAGTCACAGGCTCTCCAAGGAGCAAGTGATGAATTTTCACTGGAAACAATTTTTAAAATGGTTCCCAGAGAAGTCAGCCTTTGCGAGAGCTTAGCAAAAAGTGAAGATGCACATTTGTATTTTTTGATGCATCAGTGCTTCAGTCTTGGTGGAGCAACTGCATCTCCATCACAGACACTTGGGTGATATAGTCTGAGATCAGCCAGACCGAGCTCCAGGTCCAGTCCCAAAGCTCAGTTGTCCTTTGCCTCAGTTTCCTCGCTCCTACCTGGAGCAACATTTCTCAGCAAGTCTACTCTGCTGTCGCTGCTCCCCTCCCCCTCTCCTTCCTGCTTATGGCTCCTCAATTATTTCTTTGAACAAAAACCCTATTGGGCCAACATCTCTAATATAAGCAGAATAAAGTTTTTCTGTCTTCTTCACCTAAGAAGGCCTTCAAAGTAAACTCTTAGACTGCATTGCTCAAGAGTCTTGCCTTTTCCTTTTCTTTGGTTGTGCTACTGGGGATTCAATCTAGAGCTTTTACACTGACCTCTATCTCCCTTTTTTGAAACAAGTTCTTGCTAAATTGCTAAACAGTCTATGGAGGCAGGCTCGAATTTACAACGCTGAGATTATAGTCATGTACCACTATGTGTGACTCAAAGTACTTTTTCATAATTCTTTTATAGTTTCTTTTATTTAGCACACCTTAGAGGAAAAAAACACATTCCAATGGACTTCTTTCAACCTCTGTCAACCCCTTACTTGATTTAGAAAAAGTTTACAATTCTCTAAATGGGGCCTCAGCATTGGAAATTTGCATAGAAAGAGCTGGTAGATTGTACCTACATGGGAAGCCTGACCCGGTGCTTCCTTCTTCCACCTGTCCCTGGCTTCCCACCTCCTCCTAGGAGCCTATGGCTGCAGAGCTCTCAGGATTTCCCAGGGCCCACAGCGGCACGTCCCTGCCCGGTCATCTGATGCCCTCTGCAGGACGACTCTGGGTTGGCACTATTATGTCCAGAGCAGCGGTCAAGTTCAAAGATACTTCCTCTTTACACAATCAGCGCTTGAACCTTTGACAATGCAAATAGTACCTGTGATTAGCTCACAGATTCCATATGTTTACAGTTTAGGATTTGTATTCATGGTGCCAAATTACATTTAAAATTCATTTTATGTTGAGAAACTCTGCTGCTTGGAAGACTTTCAAATTCAGGAGGAAGTTCTGACGTGCATATTAATATTCTTATTTAAATGTATTAAAAAGGCACCATGCTATGTGCAACTAATTACCTTTTCACTTTTCCCTTCACTCTGGATCTTTACCCCAAGTCTGTATTTCTGTTTGATCTCCCAAATTAGAAAACATTTGGAGCAGGTCACCTTAAAGAGTAGATGCTGTACTGAAAAATAATCATTTTGTGCTGTTTATTATACAGCTTTGAAAAGCCACTTCATTTATTTGGGTAGAGGAAGTAGTCATGATTGTAATGAAAACGTCTTCCAACTCTAAATTGTTGAACTTATTCTTACTCTGAGGTCACCCTTTTCCATAATATTGATTGCTTTTCAAAAATTCAAAAATATTAGTTTTATTGCCTACCTCATGTTTTGTGCTTTCTCACGGTCAGATGCATGGTTCTGTAGTACCCATTATATTCTCTTAAAAAGAGACCAGTGATTTTTGCAGCTGGACCTTGCATGAAAGACAACAACATAGTCATTGGGATCATTTTTTGAACCTCAAAAAACTTAGTTTTGTTTCTCTATCTCCTTGCCAAATTACTCCTCTTTATTTCTGCTGTTTCCCAAAATGAATCAAATCTACATTTCCTAATATGGACAAGTAATCTAAAGAAAGGAACATGATCTCTGTATATAAGACAGGTCTTCTGTTATGTACATGTGGCAGAGGAATTTGACTTTACACAATTGCCTAAACTTGTAAAATGTTTTTAAAAATTACATATGTGAAAACAGCAGAAGTTGGACAACATAATTCTGTTTTTTTCTTTTATAGGTCTTTACTTTGGACATAGAATTCTATTATGTACTGTTTTCAATAATTTTTCTTTTTTACACAGGGTCCCACTATGTAGTTCACACTGGCTTTTACTCACTTTGTAGCCCAAGTTGGCCTCAGACTCACGGTTCTCCTCTTGCATTTGCCTCCAGAGTGCTGGGATTACAGGTGTGTGCCATCATGCCTGACCACTTTCAATAATTTTTAAGAAGCACGACTTTAATTTTTCATAAAGACCAGCTAGAGGATATAGAATAGAAGGCTGAGGAAGAGGGATTCTGAGTTTGAGCCAGCCCAGGCTACATAGCAAGTTCAAAACTAGTATGAACTACAAACTGAGAGCCTGTCTGAGAAAATAAAAAAGAAAAAGATTAGGAAACAGAATGAGGCAAAAGCTGCTGAAGCTTCTTTTTTTTAAGGAAATGTCCATTGTAGGAAAGATTCTACTGTTGCATTGTGGGAAATTCAAACAAAGACTAACTCATGACATTCAAGTAGAGGGACATTATACTTGTGCCTAGATGTCCACGCCAAAGACTCATGCAGTCAAAGGTGGGGACTTTTTCAGAGGTAGCTGGATCTAGTGCATGTGTGATGCTAGAATTAAAGATGTGTGATTACTAAATCAGTCCACTGATTGGTTGGGTACCTCCCAAATCCCAGTAACCTAGGTAGAATATAAAAAGGGTCAGAAAGGAGCTGCTAAGACCACTTGTTGGTTTCTTTGCTTGCTTGCTACCTTCTGCCCACCATGAACTGTTTCTCCTCTCCAATGCCTGTCTGCCTTGGAGACAGCTGATTATGGACTGAAACCTATACAAACTGTGAGTTAAATGAATCTTTTCTCTTTTAATTTTGAGTGTCAAGGATTTTGTCTCAGCGATAAGAAAAGTAATGAATACAGGGCACAAAGTTAAAAAATGACTCTCACATCTGGTTGATTTTGAACATCATTATTTTTTCTTTTTTTTCTTTTTTCTTTTTTCTTTTCTTTTTTTTTTTTTTGAGACAGGGTCTCACTTTGTAGTTCAGGCTGCCCCTGAGCTCACCCTGTAGCCCAGGTTAGCCTCAAACTCACAGCAATCCTCCTGCCTCTGCTTCCCAAGTGCTGGGATTACAGGCACGAGCCACAACGCCTGGCATTGTGGTATGTGGTCCCAGGGATTAGATCAGGACCTTGCGTTTGCAACCGCAAGCTTTGGAACCACTAAGCTAAATCTCCTGCCCTCGATTATTATTATCTTTAAGTGCTGTGTTGAAATACACAAAGTTAAAAGAGTTCATCAGCAGAGAGCTGTACAACAAGAATATTCATGGAAATTCTTCAGATGGCAGGAAAAGGATATCCCTGGGAAATACAGATCTACATAAAAGAATAAAGAGCTCCAGAAATGGTAACTACCACAGTCACAAACGTCATCTGCAGATCCCCCAGGTCAAAGACAGCAAGGAAAGGAATGGAGAGATCTGATAGAACCAGATAGGCCAATTGTTCAGAGGAAGAAGATCTAGGAAGATCTAGGAAAAAGAAGATTTAGTGGTTGATGTGTTAGAGTTCTCCAGACAAACAGCCAATAAGATGGATGGATGGATGGACAGATTGGTAGAATGATAGTATGACTACTAGATAGATGGGTCCCGTGCTGGGTTTAGTACTCTGGAGGCAGCATCATGAAATTCTTAACAATTTTATTTTTGCCCAGACATGGAAGCACACACCTATAACCCCAGCACTTGGAAGGACTGTCAGAAATTTGAGGCCAGCCTAGGCTACAGAGTGAGTTGAAGCCAAGCCTGGACTACATAGCAAGCCCCTATCTCCCCCAAAAAACAATTACTTGTAAACCTTTGCTTTGTAGGTGATGTTTGATGGGACAGTGAAGTGTGTGAGAGGTAGAAGGTACATGTGATGTGCAGATCTACCATTCCTCACCTCCCTGTCTGCACACAGAACCCCAGTGGATCCACAGCAGGAGGGAATTCAGCAAGACCCAACCTCAGTACAAGGCTCGTGTGTGACGACTTGCACGGAGCCAGCAGGACCACAGAGGCCAGAAAGCCCAACCGTTCCATCCCAACCACGACTTTCTTCTAACACAGGTAGAAGGCCACGGTGTTCTAAGCAAAGCAAAAGAACAAGAAATCCCATCATAGGCTTTCTTACATCTGTTACTTGATCAGCCACTTAAACTGAAACTTTTAATGTAGAATCAAAGGTGGAAACAGAGAGGGTCACCCTTGGCCCCTTATCCTTACAGTTCTCTTATCAGTGAACCAAAGATAAAGAGCGTTGGTTGCATGGGCAGAGATTATGATGTGAACCAAAAACAGCAGAAGCAGCTGTGTGCGGCATTTTCACTGTTCTGTTAAGACAAAAAAATATATAACCTGGCACAGTGGCACACAGGTGTAATCTGCACACTCTGGGAGGCTGAGGCAGGAGGATCACAAGTTCAAGCCCAGCCTGGGTAATTTAGTAACTGAGTGAGACTCTATCTCAAATTCTGTTTCCAAAAGGCCTGTGAATGTAGCTCAGTGTGAGCCTAAGTTCAATCCATATTACTTTAAAAAAGAAGGAGGAGGAGGAAATGTATATGTATATGAGTGCATAAAATACAAATTGTTAAAACTGTATAATTTCGGTAATTCCAAATTACATTGTATTTAAAATTACTGTAAGTTTCAATTGCTTTTATATACATGCTTCTGTCATTCATTATACAATGTAAAGATGAATACAGATGAATGGTAAACATCATACTAACAATTAAAATTTGGAATTTGTCTTTACAATAACATTGCTTAGCAAGTTTTGAAACACTGTAACAAGACAAGAGAGCGCATGGGAAAGGGTTTGTTACCCTTTAACAGCACTCTTTTCTACTCGTAGCACAAGGGGTGCCATGGGGTGCCTTGTGCTCGCATAGCACTAGATGCTGAAGACGATGTGGCCAGCCCAGAAGCAGGAAGAGCAGAAAACAGCGAGAAAAAATACAACTTACAGCAACACCAAACTACTGTTGCTACAAGAAAATATTAAAAGTGTTTAAAGTTCTCATCTTGAGAGAGTAGTGTAACATTTTATTAATGTTTAAGTGATATATACTAATTACATTCATCTTGAGGAATTGGCTCCTAGAAATACTGGACCTCCATCATTTGTCTCTTCCACTCTTCCCGGCCTGCCCTCTCCTTTACCTCCATCCCATCAGAGTCTACCTTTCTGTTTCCTACTCTTTTATTCGCTCCTTAAATTATTTATATCTTGGGTTTCTCTTATAAGAGAACCATGTGATCCTTAACCTTCCGTTTCTGGCTTATTTCACTTTTCATTAAGGAATAATATAACTTTGGCAATTATTTTTGTCATTTAAAAGAGCATTTAACTTACTTTCCATTCATTTATTTGGCAGAAGATCTCCCAAACTATTCCAAGAACCCGGTGTCTGCAGTAACAACGAATCTTACACTAGGGGGCAGCAGCTACCGTCCGTCAACCTTCCAGGGCACTGAAGCCCAGCATTAGGGCGAACACCTGAGTTATCAATCAATTGAAGACATACTCATTAACCTAAGAAGTTTGATTTTTATCTTCGTGTTAGTTTATTTTGTTGAGTTGCTTTTGAAAGGTGAGCAACTTACTCCAAGGATTTCAAATGTGTCATGAAAGAACAAATACTGACTGTATTTTATTAGTTTAGTCTGAAAAGACAAAGGTCATTTGAAAGGTTTTTT
>PVIC010012734.1:0-39265 GCA_004025085.1 Thryonomys swinderianus | reverse complement strand
AGAATCTGAGTATCTGTCAGTGACAACGTGCTTCGGAATGGAAAGAATAAAAATGCAAGAAGCAAAGAGATGAGAATGGATCATTCCACTCGTGACCAAGGAGAATATCCCAGGGGAGGTATTGTGCCCTGAATCCTATTTTGACATGAGAGTCTGGCGTTTAGAAACTTGAAATTGTTAAGGAAATAAGTGACAAGAAGACTTATATATTAATACTTATGAAATACAGATTAGGGAAGAGAGAGATGTTTCCAAACAGAAACAGGACAAATAAAACCCACTCATAATATCTGTAATAAAATTGCAAAACAAGTATGTTCTTAATTGTTGCCCACTCAATTACTTCCCCAGTCATGGAACCTAACAGCATTGAGAAAATAGAGATTGCCGCTCATTAGGTTGTGCCAGGAGTGAGCCAATTGCTAATGCTAAGACTTTAATGGGCAAGGCCAGAGTGCAGACGCAGAATCATTGGTTTACTTGTAATGAGACAATGACGTTAGAGAGTATGACACGGGCTGTGTCAAATCTGGCTCTACAGTTTGGAGAGGAACATGCAGATCCTGGTGGATCTTCGTCCCTTTGGAGTACCACTGTTATTAGGAGGAGCTGATGAGAAAGGACCCCAGCTTTTCCATAGGGACTCGTCGGGGACCTCTGTAGAGTGTGATGCTTGAGCAATTGGCTCTGCTTCAGTGGGTATCCAGAGCTCCTTGCAGGAAGTTTACTACAGGCCTATGACACTGAAAGAAGCCATCAAATCATCACTAATCATCCTCAGAGAAGTAATGAAGGAGAGGCTGAATGCAACTAACATATAGCTAGCTACAGTGCAGTCTGGCCAGAATTTCCACATGTTCACAGAGGAAGAACTCGAAGGGGCTGTCAAGGGCAACCTCTCAGGGACAGTTTTAGTTCTGATGACCCTTAAATTTTATTTCCAGCTCCTGATCTTTGGAAAATTTCCAATGTATGTGCATTTTTTATGATCTCTGTGTGTAACGGCAGTTCTGAAATAAAGAAAAATTTTAAAAAATCTGTATTTTAATCAAATGCAATGTTCCTCAATAAATAGAACATTGAAACACAATTTTTTTTTTTTGAGATAGGGTCTCACTTTGTAGTTCAGGCTGGCCCTGAGCTCACTACGTAGCCCAGGCAAGCCTCGAACTCAGCAATCCTCCTGTCTCTGCCTCCCGAGTGCTGGGATTACAGGCGTGAGCCACCACTCCCGGCTAAAATTTAAATTTTAATTAAATTTAGATAAGTTCTTTTTACAAAGGTTCTTACCTTGAATGAATAGAAATATTTTCTTCTGCTTCAGTCCTTCGTCTCACTAGGGTTTCTTCATGCTACGGTATATAGCATAATGCAGTCATGTACATATTCAGTTATTGGACTTTTTTTTTTTTTTTGAGACAGGGTCTAGCTTTGTAGTTCAGGCTGGCCCTGAGCTCACTATGTAGCCCAGGCAAGCCTTGAACTCAGCAATCCTCCTGTCTCTGCCTCCTGAGTACTTGGATTACAGGCATGAGCCACCACACCCGGCAATGGACTTATTTTTAGACAAAAGAATTCTATACATGAAATGCATGATACTCTTAACCAGGGACTGTCAGTTATAGACAACAGTTTTAGACAACACATCATATTGAAAAGTTTCAATAATGTAAACAGTACAGATAAAATTCACAACACAGAATAAGAACAGGAATAGGAAGCAAGAATGAAAGGAAAGACAAGTTTTAATTCCTACATTTTCCCCAACAAGTTGTTTTACATCATAATGATCCCTCTGAAAAGAATCCCTAAATTAGACAAAAGTTAACACTCCTCCATTCTGTCCCTACTTAGTTGTTGATATCCAGTTTACATCTAGGACAGTACTACAGGGACCGCTCAAACTGTACAGAGGGGCAGAGAACAGACCAAATGATTCATTCTGCAGCTTTATCATTCTCTTTAAGCAGTTTAATATTTAATGATGTCTTCCTATTATTTACTTGATGTTAATAATAGGAACTAATAAAAATTTGCACTGAGGAAAATAATCATCAGAATAAACTTTCAAACACTACAAACATCTATACATGAAATAAATGGTATAATCTTTTCAAAAACCATGTAGTTTCCTCAAATTCATGTTATTACCAAAAAAATTACTTAGAAATTGTCTTAAGAAAACTTCCTGTAATTTTGAACACAAATCACAACTGAAATTATTTTTGGACTGTAACATGAATTTTAAGAAATAGGTAACAAGATACTTACCAATAAACGGACTTATTTTACATTTGCCTAATTCCTTCTTGCTTTTAGCGGGTGGGCATCATTTATGAAAGAGAGCAATGAATTCTTATCATTATCATTCAGCATTTGGTGACTTAATGAAAGAACAAATGTGTTAATAAGTAACAATGAAAATACATTGAAAAGTTTCATTTCCACATATGGTATCCACGCTGTATATATGCTCAGCATAGGACTAAAATTAATTTCCATAATTTGGCATATTCTCCTTTAGTGTTTGCCTTATCTTCTGCTTCAGTTCTACTACGTTAAAAGCCCTTTCTATCTTGAAATATTGAATCATAGAAATAATCTCCCTGCTCTTTTAGTGGAAGTTAGTTTTTCTTTGTGTATTATAGTATTACCTTGAACTGTGGTTAGTTGTATATATGATGTATTATTACATTTAGTTTACATTAATGTACTAGATAATTTACCTTTCTACACTAGTTAACTTACACACAAAAATATTGCATTCACATATTCTATCAGCTAACAAGGTAAAATTTTTAGTGACTAGTGGATACTTACAGGTGGATATATAAATACATATAAATTTAACTCTATATCATCTACTATCTATCTATCTATAAAATGCAGACATCAATGAAACCAAAAGCACTTAACTATCAATGTCTATATCATATTAGATGATTCTTAGGTTCCTTTTAGCTTAAAACATGATTTTGAAGGAAAACCACATTTATCAATCTTTTCCCATCACTGTCTGAATGTTACATTATTAAGATGTTTTCAAAGTATTTCCAAGTGATTTTTCTGGAGATGGGAGGTGGTTAAGCTTGTAGTACACTTCTGATGTTTGAAAGGTACAGATTCTGATGTAATGTGCAACCATGATTCCCATGTCACACACACAGAGTGGACATGTACTTGGCTGCCATAATCTGTCATTTTTTCATTAATTCTGAATTCCTACATAAGAAAAGATGAGTTGTGCTAAGTGGCACTTTTCATCTCTTCACAGATGGACTGTCCTGCTATAGCCTGAGTCTGAATTAAAAAGTTACAAGCAGGGCCGGAGATTCAGCTCACTGGTTCCCGTGCCTGCTTTGCAAGCACAAGGTCCTGAGTTTGGTCCCCAGTAACCACATAGAATGCTGGGCGTGGTATCTCACGCCCACCAGCAAACAATACCACGTACCACAGTGCCAGGCATGGTGGCTCACGCCTGTAATCCCAGCACTCGGGAGGCAGAGACAGGAGGATTGCTGAGTTCAAGGCTTGCCTGGGCTACATAGTGAGCTCAGGGCCAGTCTGATTACAAAGTGAGACTACTCTGTCTCAAAAACAAAAAGTTATAAGCATTTAAAAAATCTCAGTAATGCTGAAGATGATGGGAAATTTTATGAACATAAATATATAAGCAATTATTTCTAACATTATGCATCAATATCTGCTTACAGACTTTGAGCAATATTATGTGCTGTACAATCTTATGAGTTATGTAACAAGGTCATACCCTTTTATACTTTCTTTTCAAATTACCATGTATCAAGAATGTTACTGCATTTTGTCACAAAATGTAATATATTTGAAATATTTGCTGAATTCCTTTAAACCAAGACAATTTTCCTAATAGATGATTATACAACTGATACACGTATAAAATATGAATGCTCTTTTCCAAAGTTTACACGTTATTTTTAATAAATAATATTAATTTTCATCACGATAGATATCAGATGGTGGTTCACTGTCAAATTTGCTAAAGTAGAAAGTCAAATACATGCATTCTGGACCAATATTCCCAAGGCACATGCTTTTTTCATCTTTTCATTTTCTAATTTCCATCCCTTGAAGGTAGAAATCACTACCCTAACAAAATATAATTGGTTGTGTTTTTCAGCACCGAAGAGTTTGCTTCAGGTTAAGACTGTCTATAAACTAACAGAAAAAAAAACATGCCAGCTCTCTCTTTCATCCTCTCTCATCATTTGTACATGTTCTCTCCTGAGATGTCTGATGATCACTTTCCATGAAACCCTGCCTCTCTCCTTCTGAGTACTATTGTTGTGTGACGTACTTTGCAAACCTTCTTTCTTGTTACTCAACTCACTGAAGAAATGTTCTTCAGCTTCGTGAAAATACTATAAACTACAGCTAAAAACCCCCTGAAGGGCAGGATATAAACTCAGGAAATAAAATTCTGGACAACTAATTCTTCATCTGCAATAGGCATAGAATGTATCCTTCCATCTTGATTCTTCTATAAGTATATCTGATTTTTACTTTTTTGGAATTTTAAATACATTTTAAATGAATACGTAGGTATCAAGTTTTTAATCAGGACCTTCTTACTACTTTTGTTCACCTTTTATGTTCTGTTGAGTATATTGCTGTTTGAGTTTCAGCATTTTAAATTTTTCAATATCGCCTCAGAATGTGTAGGGATTAGAGACAGCATCTCTGTCAGCAGAGACACGACTCGGTGGGCCCGCACACCTTTATTCTCACTCTCCTGAGGCCCAGGTATACAATACAAAGTTTGAAATAGAGTAAAAATTAACAAAGACAAGATGTTTACTTTGCACATTTTGACTTGGAGATATCTAATCTACATAGACATTCTTGGTAACCCAAAAGAAAAAAAAATGAAGGATTATTACTGTCCCTATTCATAGATTTGGTAACCATTCAGTGGACTCATCTTTCTTTATTCATGAGGACACTGGAACCTATTGACTCAGGTTTTTACCAGAAACTCAGGCTGCAAAGAATGGACACGAAAAAAAGATTACGGAAAAATCATTGATTGCCACTAGGAGGCAGCATTTCAATAGTAGAGCAAGCGCCAATTTTAAGTAAAAGAAAACATAAGGAATGGTGGGGTCCAACATTATAAAAGTAGGTGACTGTGTGTCGCCCCATAACATCATCATTCCAGTGCACACTGCACATTCCAGTGCACACTGCAGTGAGAGAATCGGTGACTTTACATTTTGAATCAACACATCTCTCTCCAAATTCATCCTGTCCATTCTGGGCAGCTTGCTGCTGCTCCCTGGCATGTTCCTCACAAATCTCAGCCCACACTAAGGTTTTGTTTTGTTAGTGTTTTGCCCTCTAATTTACATTTGGTCTTCATTTGCACTCAATCCAATTTCTTCTTTCCTTCATTTTCTTTTGTGGTACCAGGGATCAAATTTGGAAACTTACACTTGCGAGGCAGGAGCACAGCAACAGTGGCCTACATCCCTGGCCCTGCACTTACTCCAATTTCCAATATTGCACAGTCTCCTCTGAGCTACCAATAGGACCATTTCCTTCAGGATTTCCCTCTCTCCATCATCATCATCTTCTTCTTCCTCCTCCTCTTCTTTCTTCCTCCCCCTCCTGCTCCTCCTCCTCCTCCTCACTTTCTAGTTCAGGCTGGCCCTGAACTCACTATGTAGCCCAGGCAAGTTTTGAACTTACAGCAATCCTCCTGCCTCTGCCTCCCAACCGCTGGGATTACAGGGAGCTGGCATTGTGATATGTATGTAGTACCAGGGATCGAACTCAGGACCTTATGTTTTCCAGACAGAGAGACAGACCTACGTAATTGATAGTACAGAAACAATTCTCCTATAACACTGAGCTAAATTCCTGGGCCTATCCCTCTACTTCTAAAGACTTTATTATTCCTTTCATTGATCTTTTAAAAGATCTATCTATGGATCATCTCTCTTGATGTACAGATTCACAGATTTTTGAATAATCTTTCCTGTAACTAGTTTATTTGTTCTATTATTAGTCTGGTTACTCTTATATATAACGTGAACATCTCTGAGCAGGCATGTTATTTCCCTGGACAGAGTACATTGTGGTTTTCATAGCTTCTTTTTCTGGCTGCCTTCAAACAGCTTCCATTAGAGTCACGTAGAGTTTATATTTCTTACAACTCAGGAGTCTGGATGTGAGACAGCTGCCTCTGTTCTCTACTTCTTCCTCTTGAAGGGGCCCTGTGCTAATCATTGTGTTCATCTGTCAGCCTGGCACTTCCGGTGCAAGAAGGCACATTTTATGGGTTTCCTAATTTTTCCCCTGGCAACTTCCTGTTTCAGAAATACACAAGACTAAAACTCCTCAGTTTTTCTTTGGCACCACTACTACAGGCTGCCGCCTGCTCGATCTTCATTCACTTCTTTCTGAACTACATCTTACTAATGCTGTCAATATTTTGACAACACACATTCTTTTTCCAATCCTGTCACAGAAGGCGGGGCATAACTGTCATTTTCTCTCGGTCATCTTGAGCTCTTCTAAGCTTGTATCACTTTGTTAATATGACTCATACAAAGCAACAGATAAGGAACGAAAGCCTTGTTAAGCATCTGTTATTGCAACCTTTATCGCGTTCTATTATCGTTTTAACTAAAATCGCAATACAATGCAATTTGATTCCAATTAAATAAAATGGAAATTAATCATAATGGCAGTAATGACAATAATATGTAACTGACTGTACAGAAATAATTCCCTTATTGAAATAAAGGTTACGCTATTCATAAATATCTTGAGATTAAGCCATTAAAGAGATGATTATACAATCTTAAACATCTGAATTGAGAATTGTTCTACTCTGGCTGACAATAGACCTGGAACAAGTCACTTAGTATCTCTCTGTACCACGCAATTTACCTCTTCTTCCGTGTTCAAAATGTGCTTCATGATCTCCAATGCTACTTCCGGAACAGTGCTCTGTAAATTGAACTATTCACTATATATATGGCTTCATTAATTGTTATTCTAAAATAAGTTCAACATATTCATTCACCATTTCATAAGACTTCATGTAGGCATAGATGTATTTCAGTACTACAGCTACGTTACATTGACCTCTTGCAATTTAACACAAAATTGTTTTGTTACAAGCTATCTCTGTAAACATGTAAAAAATTCAGTTTCTGACTTATATTTGCAAAAAACATTTTGTCAAGCATTTTCACCTTTTCTCATGAGTCTGTTACAGTGGGAAATTTATACTTTTAAATCCAACTGAGGGCTCCTGCTGCTATTACTAGTATTACTACAACACCCACCTATGTTTTCTTTTTTTTTTTTTTTTCATTTCACAAAGAATTATTTTCCTTTAGTACTTAAGCTGTAGAATAGAGCATAAGAATCACTTTTCATTTGGAATCTTATATACAGACATTAAATTCAAGCTGTAGAAAACTAAGTCAGGTTGCTTTCTTTTTCTTTGACATTAAAGCAAGAGTTAAGGAAGAAAAGCAATTCTCTTTTATTTATATAGAATTTGGTGACAAATAAGAACCAACAATGCTTGCATCAGAGGAGGATTGAGACTTTTTTTTTTTTGAGATTCTTGTTTGAGAAATACAGAAGTATGGAAGAAAATAAGAACTCCTAGAATTGTTTGGTTTTCATTTTTTTTAAACTAATTTACAGCATATTCATCTTTGAGGTTTTGATTTCTGCCTTTCTGAGTCAGTGAAGATTTTAATCTTACTTCACATAATGAAGTCAATTCTGAGTTTAATAGCGATGTTACCTGGCAATCTGACATTAGGGTAGAAATCTGGTCACTTTACTTTCACACTGAGTAAAAGTGAGGTTGATTCTAGGTATATGAAGAGGATTGTTTATGTCAAAATTATTCACATAAGAATACTTTTCCTTTCAAACAAATTTTTAGAAATGAAAAGACACTGAAAAGTGGCCTGTGGGTGATGAATGGTGACAACCTCCTGGTGGAACTATTTCTGTTGTAGTTTTTCTTTCAATCAAAGCAGACTGCTACAACAGAAAGAGTTCATGCAATTATGCACATGAGTTGAAAATAATCCATAAACATCAGACATTTACTAGTTATTAAATACACAGGCACAACTACAGATGAGAAAATGGCTCTACAAAATTTTCAAAATAAGCATATATTCACAGCTATTTAATTTAAAAGTACTAAATGGAACTCCTTAATTTTCTTACTCCCTGTATAGCCTTTTCTCTCTAGACGGAAAGAAATTTTCCATTCAAAATAACTCATAAAACTTCTTGTCCTTGTAATCAAGTTAAAACGAGAGGAAATGACTTGCCTCCATCAGCAGGATACCATTTTATTAAATTCAATCAAATGTTCTATTTACACACGTCTATCCTCAATAAAATCCAATTTTATTATTTGAAACCTATAATCTTCAGTGAAATTGAATAAATGTATTTCACCAAAGCTGAAGCGCTCTGTTATATTAATCAGCTAGACAAGATTGTACAAAAAGAGTGGGAGAGGGATAGAGTAAGACAGCTTCGGATGAGGTCCACATTTTTATCTTCATATTTAGTGCTCTATTTAAAATTAGCCAATTATGAATTTTATGTCAACATTTTAACATGAAAACACTTGCGTTTTAATGTAATTTATGTTTCACGTGAATAATGTTGTCGACTATTGTAAGTACCAGTGTTTTAGTATATAGAATATATAGACAGCGCAGAAATATATATATATATATATATATATATATATATATATATATATATAATAAGCTTATAAAATAAGCCTCATCTTAAAAAAAATAAGCCTCATCTTCCTGGAAATTCTACAAAATGAGAGTACACAGTGAGATATAATTAATAAAGGAGGCCACCTGATGCAAACCTTCAGAACAGTCCTGAGTACATTACACCACAGGCTAAGCCTCAGCAAATGAACCCAGAAAAAGTCATTTCTCAGCAGCACTAACTCCACTTCGCTCTTCCATGCTCTCAGTTACCCTCCTGAGCGTCTGTGTGGACTTAGGCCGGCAGAGCCTATCGGGACTGTTTCTACTTTATCAACAGTGCAGAGCAAGCAGCACTGGATTATGAATCAGATGTCCCATTTACGGCCATGGATTCAGAATTAACCACCTGTGCAACTTTGGGCATGAGATTTACAGCCGAGGAGTCTCGGCAAGTATTTAACCACTTTCCACCCTCACCGGAAGAGCAGGGCTCCCTTCCTATCCCTGAGGCAGAGCCAGCTGTGACCAGGTTCACAAATTCTTAGTATTAAACAGGGGCCCGGGAGCAAGTTCTAGTCATTTTGACAGAGCATCCAATTCTTGGGGTATTGAAATTTCCGCCTACTGCAATCCTAAAACTAGATTCATTTTAAAGTTAACACCATTTGTAGCAACCCAGAAATCTGCATGGCACAAAGTGATGAATTTATTCCTGATATTAATATTTATAGCAGCTTTAACTTTATATGCTGAATGTCCTTAGGAGCTGTTATTAAAACTATATATTTATATTTATATAAATTATTAAATATTATATATATAATGAATATTGTTGCAACGTGTCATCCAGTGAAGACACAGGCTCATAAAAATGTTGCACGCTAACCTACTCAGCAGATCACGTGCAACTTTTGTCTGTTCCAAAAAGTCAAAATAACCACGAAAGGTGAACAATTCCAATCCTTTCAGAATAACAAGGCAGCCGCAAGAGTAGAGCTAACGATGCACAAGGAGACTTCCAGAACTACTGAGACGGCGACAAGAGCGATGTTTCTGGAGTGTGCTGGAGGCACATGGGACTGCTTCTTTGCTTGTTTTTCTTAGGAGGTTGGCCACGCATACTGTTCACACTTCTTGTCAGGAGCTGGTGCACGTACAAAACACCTCTCATTCCTTCCTGCGGCCCTTCCCCCCTCCTCCTCTTCCTCCTCCTCCTCCTCTCGATCTCCCTCCATGTGAGAAATCTCTATCTCTCTGCCTCCTATTGTAACCTTTTACATTGCTCTTTAGTTACATTTTCACTTACGTTATAAAAGGAACCATGCAATATTTAATCTTGAGGATTTCATCTCTTTCACTTAATGTTATGGTATCAAGATGCATCCATTTTCCTATAAATGACTCGTTTATCATACATGGGGCAGAGAAATATTCCGCTCTCTGTCGGTACACATATTCTTCATTCATGTGTTATGGGTATATATTCTAAGATTTAGCTATATGGATTGTGTCACTATAAAGAGGGCTATGCATGTATCACTATGTCTTTAACCCTTGGGAGAAGATTTCTAGAGGGGGAATAGTTAGGCAAACTGAATTTCTAGTTTTAGCTCTTTCAGGAATGTCTATATTGATTTTCATAATGGTTGCATGAGCTTCCACTTCCACTAACCACGCCAAAGGATTCCTTTCTCCCTCCAGCCTCTCTCATACTCCTTATTACTGGACTTCCTGACAAGGTCATTCCTTATGGGATAAGAATCTAGCACGGTTTTAATTTACATTTCTCTAAAGATTTTATATAGGCGTGCATATATTGGCTATTTGTAACACCCCTGTGAATTATTTATTCACTTCAGTTGCCTGTTTTTGGTTGGATCTTGTATTTGGAGGAATCTGATATTGTTTAGTTCTGTATATATTCTTGATACTAGTGTTCAGTACAGAGAATAACTGACAAAATATTTCCTATCCTGTCTTTTGTCATTTCATTCTGTTGATTATTTATTTTTCTATGTAGATGATTTTTAATTTGAAATAATGCCAACTGTTGATTCCTGGTAGTCCTGTTTTGTTCAGAAAGTCCTCACCTAGGTCTGTGACTTCCAGAGTTTTACTTATTTTATCTTCCACCATGTTAATCGTTTCCATTGTAACATCTAGTTCATGATTAGATTTTAGCTGAGTACATAGTAAGAGGTATACATCTACATTCAATCAGCTCCACATGCACAATCAAGTACCCCAGTACCATTTTGGGGAGTATTAACAGTAATGTGTCTTGTACTGTAATTTTTAAAATTTCAAATATTCACTATATTTTTTACCAGATATATGATTGATGCATCCTCAAATACTGATCTTTATAATAACCTTCAATAGTTATAATTTTTAAAATGCAGAGGTTAATACAATTCAAAAATGAATGATAGACTGATATTTATTAGTAATACATAAAGAAAAATTATACCATAACATACTTTTCTGCATCACTACTCTTAGCAGCAGAGATGAATAAATGTTAGTCTGAATATATTCAAATCCCTTGATCATTCCCCTGTCTCTCAACTACCTTTAAAATAGAAAATGGGCTAATAAAATATAAAAGTATCCTTACCTACAGCATAAACCTGGACAAACGTACTGCTGATCCCCACGTCTATTTCACTATGTTTAAAAGGTTTGTCAGGTAGCATCCTGACAGTGTGTACAGTGCAATGGACTTTGAGTTGAAAGACGAAGATTCAAACCTTGATGTACAGTTCAAGTAGAGATAATATAAGTAACTTATCCAAAGACACGGGCTCACCAGGATCCAACTTGGACTAAAGTTTACCTTTACAACTAACTACACTCCTTATTTCCTTTCCTATTTCTCCTTTCTTCTCTCTTCACTTAGTTACCCTTTATATAGTGGGCTCCTCTGTTTGGTGTTATGAAATATCTAAAAAAATGAGAGCCTCTGGAAAACCCATACGTCTACTTCCTGTTCCCCTTTGATAAATGAAATAAGCCACTCAAAATGTTGGATTTAGGATCCTGATAATAAATAAGTTGCACATCTCTGACAAAGGAAACATGATTTTGATAAATCACTTGCCATTGTAAAGATAATACAAATCAACCATCTAAAGTATGGATATGTAATTATATGTGTGTGTGTGTGTGTGTGTGTGTGTGTGTTTGTATGTGGGAGATAAGTGTATCTCCTGGACTAATAGCTGCATTTTAAAATGAACCTACTGGGGGGCCAGAGATTTAGCTCAGTGGTTCCGACGCCTGCCTCACAAGCACAAGGTCCTGTGTTCTATCCCCAGGAACCACATACAATGCTGGGCGTGGTGACTCATGCCCACCAGCAATCAATACCACATACCACAGTGCCAGGCATGGTGGCTCACACCTGTAATCCCAGCACTCAGGAGGCAGAGACAGGAGGATTGCTGAGTTCTAGGCTTGCCTGGGCTACATAGTGAGCTCAGGGCCAGCCTGAACTACAAAGCGAGACCCTGTCTTAATACACAAATAAACGAACCCACCTACTGGGAACGAGGGTGTAGCTCACTGGTCGAGTACTGGCCCACCATATGGAAGCTCTGAGTACAGCTCCTACTGCCACACAGGAAAGAAACAAAACCAAACACTAAATAGATTAAATCTGTCACTTTATCTGCCTTACAGAAATTTTCCTATATTAACGAAATACTCCAGCATTCCAATACATGTACACACATATTTTATATCATCATTTTTGAATCAGCAATTTTCTTTTCTACTATGTATTCTTTAATTTATAATATGGCCCTTGTGAGTGAAGAAGACCCTCAACACACTAGGGCATACATTATTGAGCAAATTTATTTCAAATGATATTAGCTGCCTTTTGTCTTAGTTTATACTGCAAATTTCCACAGAGTGCTAATAAGTGCTTGCCATTGAAGAGGTTTGCATTTAACATCTGTCACTAGCATCTAGAGCCTGCACCTACAGGGGACTGTCATAGACATTGTTATTCTCCTTTGTAACACCCTGAATCTGTCTCACATCATTTACATACAGATAGTTACAGGCATTCATCATTTCATTATGCTGACGACTTCACTATTCTGATGTGTAATGTCTCTTTAATGAGCCTCAAAAAATACAATATCCTTTGATTTATGACTGCTTAACTGAAAAATTATACAAATTGGCAAAAAAATCCTCATAATGTATTTTCATTTTTCCTCCACATTACATTTATATTTAACAGTGACTCATGAGTTAAGATCACACTTCTCTGACAGAAGAAATGTTCAGAATTTGACTTACATTGTTTTAGTACCACTGCACTTTATATGCATATTTAAAACTGCAGAGGAAAACTATGCTGACACTAAAAACCAGCAAATTAAAATTGATTCTTTTCCCCTAAGAAGGACTGTGTATTGGAAAGCCAACTTTTGATATCACCATAAGTTTGCTAACACTTTCTTAGTTATAGGAAAGATTATAATTCAAATGTTCATTTTTCCCTATTTAAAAGAAAATGTTAAGAACCTTGATGCCAGAGAAAGGTCTACTTAGCAACAAAGAAGTAATGAAGAGAGAGAAAAGTATACAAAAGTAAGTTTGAACTAGGGACAGAAGCATTCAAAGATGTAGATATTGCCTCAATTTGTTCAGTCAAGTCCCAGGAAGGCCTTACAAGCCAGTTTTCAATTCTAACAGCTATCCGATTGGAGGTGACAAGTGTCCTGCATTAACTAAAAGCCATTTCCTCAAGGAACGTGGTTGTTTGCCAAAAAGCCCTCCAGATTAGTATAGGTTTTGCCTGACTTGCCAACTATGGCAAAGTCAGGGAGCTTTTGGATGTAGGATGGAATTCTTTAGAAAGAGCACCGCACACAATTAAGAATAGCAGATGCTGGTGTACAGAAGATCTCATACCCCAGCGTGAATAAGAGATACAGAAATAGAAGTAGAATGCTTAGATTTTATATCACCATTCTTAAGTGGAGCTTCTACTCAGCGCATTAGAGATTATTTGTATCTTTCTATTTATAAAAGAGGAAATCAGACTAAATGAACACAGACTCATCAGATCAAGGGTGGTTCAAGTTAAACATAAGTAAGAATAAGACTGATTTAGAATAGTGATTGGACTTAATATAGAAATTATAATCATATATAGGATACACATAGACAATCTGTGAGAATATGTCCATTTGTAAAGTATGCTGAACAAAATTAATTCTATTACTTTAAACCCCCCTGTTTGATTAGTACCTTTTGGCCACAGTACAGATTTATTTTAGTTATATCTAATTTGTGACTAACCTACAGTGAGAGGGGACTAACTGAAGTTTGGACAGAGGGTGATGTGGTACCCATTATTCAGTATTCTAGAGAACTCTAGAAAATACATATATCATCTAGTATAATACAAATAACTTTTCAGCAGCTACTTGTACACTTAATGGATGTGTTCATGCACATACAATTATTCACAGTAAGAGTTATAACAAGCATACGTTTTATCAACCATCATTTCAAGAATGGGTGATTTCTGTTATAATTGTCATATTTGTTAAACTAATGTTCCTCTTGCCTGAGACTGCTGAAGCAGTGGATGTGATGATTTTATTAGTCTGTGTAAAGTGAATCTGTTTGAGAGAAGTTTTCTATGATTATTTTATTTAAAAGACCATATTAGATTGTCACTTTCTTCCTAAAGAAAAAAAAACACATCCAGTTTTACATTTGAGTAGTAGAAGAGTGCCAGCACGCTTATAGAAAACAAGATGCTCCATCCAAATCAAGATACATGCTTAAAATTATTCCAAACACCTTTTAACCTAAAAGACATGTACATAGTTTTAGAATAAAAATATGGGAAAAATGGGGAATTGACAAATGTTTATTATTGTAATCCAAAAAGAACTTTTAACATTTACTCTTGATTTACTCTAATTAAGGAGAAACAGAAAGTTTCTGAAAAATAAAACATGTCTCTAAGCATATTTACAAATTTATTTTATGTTTCAATGATATGCCTGTCTTAAGCATGCTCCCTGCAGAAGCTCTTAGTTAACTTAATTAAAAATAGTAAGTACCCAGGAAATCTTACAGTAATACATTATAAGACCTAATTCCCATAATAACCCTCTCACACTCATACTCTATCACGTTGTGGTAAAGGTGATGCTTTAGGAAATTAAGTGACGCCGTCAAAGGCAATCATGGAGAGAGGCTGGCCCTTATTCCAATGCATACCTGCACCTCACCTTTTCATCATGGTGAGATTTGTGTTTTTATTTTATATTCCCATGTGCCCTCGAGCTGTCTCTTTTTTGGGGGGTACTCTCTCTCTCTCATTAAAAAGAAAACCTAGCCAACTAACAAGATAGTCACCACGAAGTCCTTAAGTTCATTGTTTATTCTGACTCCTGCAGGTGCCACTCTTTCCTCCTGCTCGATCTCTCTTCCGCTGTCCTCTGCTCACACTGATTCAGCCCCCTCGGGCCTCAGCCCCACGCCGCCCCACCCCATCGGAGACCGAGACGGTAAACCTGGGGCAGGCAGTAGAGGTCCCGCTGGTGTGAATTTCATTCTCTTGTGCAGTGGGCTCGTCCTCATCGCTTCTTTCTCCTTACAACTCCCTTGATCCTACTTTACTGACTCTGCTGGGAACATACTCTGCTGCTCTGGGCTGAAACACCTCTGCTCTCACATTACAGACCCTCGTTCCCCAATGTTCACATTCTCTTCCCACTACTGACTCGTGGATTTTCAATCCACCTCTACCTTGTAGTTCAACAAGAACATACTCATGATTCCCAGGGCAAGACATTGCCCGCGCTTCCTCCTCCTATACTATTTGCTTCAAATTGAAGGATTTTTTTTTACCAATTCAGAGGAAAATATATGGGTGATTCATCCTCTGAATTGTATTAATGCTCTCTGTCATGTGTCAAGTTTTTCTGATCTTTACAGCTCATGTCCACCGCTTCATTTCTGTCCAATTCTTTCCTATGCCATCAGCCTCTTTTATGATGCACAGTTTATTTTGGAGACAGTGAGCTGATGTAATCACAGCACCCATTCAGTTTAGCCTGTCACCCCCGTAACACCCCTAGACCCACTCAGTTTACTTATCCTTTGTGTGGCCACCCAGCACAAGAACCTAGTAACTCTTTCCTCTCAATCCCTTTATGTGTATCTCTAGACTTCGGGTCTTCTAAAATTGAAGCAAAGTGGTAAATGCATGGACTCTGGACCCCGCTTACCAGTAGACAGATTCTTTAGCCTCTCTTAAATATATTTATTCTCTGTTCTCACATGGACACAATGGAAAACAAACACAATATGTGGAAGAATTTTTGTGAGGATAAAACAAGCTAATTGCAACCAGATTAGCAATAGTGTTACAATGGTGCATATCACTTTTTTCTTTGGGTTCCTCAGTAGACACTAAGCTCTTTCAAGGCAGTGGTTTATGACAGCATCACTAGCACCCCCAACCACACCAAGCAAGATCATCATCTATAAAACTGAATTGCCCGAATAAGACTACGTATCTCAGTGTTCTAAGTAAATGACTAATTTTGTGGGATTTTGCT
Source organism: Thryonomys swinderianus (assembly GCA_004025085.1). Taxonomy (NCBI): domain Eukaryota; kingdom Metazoa; phylum Chordata; class Mammalia; order Rodentia; family Thryonomyidae; genus Thryonomys; species Thryonomys swinderianus. Next base: position 22,908 of record PVIC010012734.1, on the reverse strand, counting down.
CTCTAATTTAAATTCAAGAGAAAGCAGACAAGTGAAATGGTAGCAGTCTGGCTCTAACTGAGAATCCATGTGTGAGTGCTCGGGACTGGTCAGGCAGTGACCATCCAGCAGGATCCACAGGGGAAACTGCTCTCTCCACAGGACGTACACGCACTGTGGTCACTACAGGGGTTACTGTCCTGGACTCAGGTCCACTGGGCAGCCCCACTCACACATGTGATATGTCCTGGACCTTCTTCCACACTCTTTTTCATGTGGGACCATAACAGAAACCTCAGCAGAGACCACCTTAGAGGGAGGAGGAAACTGGTGAACACAATTTTCTACAGGCTTATGCAGTTCTGCTCCAACCTACCCTACCCACCCTCAGCCTCTGTAAAACAGCAGTAGATTTCTGTTCCAGCTTCTGCCTCAATGCGGCTGCCATTTCATCTGTGTTCAGCCAACACTGTTCTCTGAGGGAAAGTGGGCCAGGGGAGAGGCCCTTTCTCCAGTCCTTTGCTTTCCTTATCACAGTAAGGGACACTGTCCCTGCTGACCACTCAGACATCTGGCCGCCCAGCTCTCCCCAGCCAATGGCAGCTTCTGACACTCAAGAGACACAGGGAAGATGGAACAATATCATAGATATAAAATAATGTGGAACTCGATATTTTGCTTCACTCATTTCACAGGACAGTATTACCTTTTCAGTGGTTTCATGATTTACAACTAGATTAGAACATAGATTAAAAATTCTACAATACAATTTATTTATTTAAAAATGAACATACTGTGGATTAGAAGTCTGTGAGATCTGAGGACATAGCTATGTACAGTAAGACTATACTGACTCTTACTCCAAAAGTCAAACTTGCACAGACATAGAGGTTGTATAGGGTTGAATCTGGAAATATATCATGTCTGAGAATATGGGTTTTTTTCCCCTTTCTTTTTGGGGTTGGAATCTGTAATGTAATGTAATCTGTAATGTTACTTAATTGCTTATGATGGTGATAATCCAAACTCAAGAAACTAAAGAAAATATGAGAGAAGATATGCAAATACATGTTTTTTTCTTACACAGATAACAAAGATCAACTTCTTCAAATCCCTGAATGAATTTATTTCACAGAGAAGACTAAGATTTAAAATGTCTATGTTCTCATTGCAGGTATGAGAGTGAGCAGATTTAAAGAGTCCAAAAGCAGACATACTGGCCCACTGAATTTAGTATTTTCTGTTGAATCAGCTCTGTCAGAAAACTTTCAAGGGTAAAGAGATACGAATAGAAAAGGGGCCCACATATTCACCAACAACATGTCTCCTTCAAACGTAGCAATGAAATAGAGTGTACTTTTTTTCTAAAACAATGGCACACAGCCTCAAGAGAGCTGGGGCTCCGTGAGGTGAGGTAGGGCTACAATCTACCAGAGCAAACACAACTGTTCGGGGCTAACAAGTGAGTCCTTCCAACCCTCGTAGAGCACTTTTTACAACTATGGTTTCCAACTCAAGCCTAACTTCACAGTTAAGGGTAAGGATGAAATAAAGGGTGATAAATCAAGAAACTGATCATCAAGCATAATTTCTGAGACACATCTTTGTATCCTAAACATTTCAGTGTTACTTTTCCATTGTACTTATCTGATGCTTCAGATTCCTCTGGCTTTATATATTGCACAGTAATACTTAAAAAAATATAAACATGTGGCATCAGTTAACATTCACTCCTTAATAATTGAAACTTATTCTATAGATCTGTCAACTACAGATGTTCTCTAAATAGGTGACTTCCAGAGTAAGTGAAGGGGGGAAAGAGACACAGTAACAAAATGCCCACTTGTGATTAAGACCTTCAACTTCATTCCTTAAAGATATGAAAGATCTCAGGAAGAGTTACAAAGAGTAGTTAGCTACTTTTTATCCTTCATTCTGTTGTTTAAATGAAGTTTGTAAATGGTGGAATTTTTCTTTGAAAATATTATTGTTCCCAGCAAGCAAATAAGTGATAATCTCTATCACCTACACATGCATATGGGTAAACATCCAATGTCTTTTAATATGAGACCCAACAATAATAGTTAAATAATTCAAAAAGGATGCCTTATTTTGTGGGATATTCATTTTTGCAAGGTAATTGTAGGTATTTAGTATTTTTTATTCTTTAGAAAACCTACCAAACTACTACACATATTACATGCTAATGAGAGCAAATAGGAATTTGCAAAAAAAAGGTAATGTCAAGGAAATGCTAAATACCTGAACTGAGGAAGAAAAACAAATCAACTTGCTTTTAGTAAGCAAACATCACAATGAAATATCTTCTACATCAGTACGACTAGAGGGTTTGATACATTTTGGTTAATGAAAAGAATTTGTTACATACCACGTTATCATAATATAAATGGTATAAAGAAATTCTTCAGTCATCTTTCTCACCTTGCTTATTAAAACATACAACATACAGGTGTAAACATCAGAAGACATGATAGAGTGACTTCCTCAAAGGAAAATTTTTACCTGGACATTTTATTCAACAAGTTAAGTATGTTAAATAAATTGGCTGCAAATATTACTTAGTCTTAGAGTTACTGAAAATTATTTATGCAAACCTGTATTTAAAAACAAAGTTCTGATAAATAGTCTAAGGTATTCTAGATCAACAGTTTTAAAATTTCTTCATGTATATGTATTCACAATATTAAATACAAGTTTTACTTCATTGAAATGTTCTCTATATTTCAAAGGGCTAGTTATTTTTATGAAAATTTTCTAGGATTTTTATTTGTCAAACTATTTCAAAGAATGCATATTAATAAATACTGTCATTCAATTAATTTTAGCACAACAAAGAGGACATATTTTATATTATATTTTAGCTTGACTGTGAATTTGCTTTATGTAAGTTTCATCAGCCATATTGTTTTATGAATCCATGAAAGATAAAAATTTTAATACTCAGCGAGAGAAGTAGACCTCATAACTAATTTTTTAACTTTTACTTACCCATTAAATCTAGGAAGTAGATCCATTCCTTCAGGTCATGAATGTGGGTAATTTATTACCATAAGTAGAATTTTGAAATTTTGAAATTCAACATCTAACTTATGCTATATTATATAAAATAAAATATCTTTGTACTTATGATTATTTAATAAAATTGTCATTGCTCCCTTTACAAGAACCTTTTAAACCATATGTTCAAACCATATATTCTTTCTACCAAAACATATATACATTCAAAGTCAACTAGCTACTTAAAAAAGATCTTTTCTTATACAAATTTTCCTGGTAAAAAATACAAGTTAACATGTAAAATATAATTTATATTTGACTGAAGCCTTGAGTGACTTTCAAAATATTCAGCTATGCACTGAACAGATGCTGACTGAAAATGCCCTTCTGGGAAGCTTGAGTTGAGTATCAGAAAAGATACCTACAGCAGATTTCAGAAGCTAAAGGAATCTCAGTTGTCTGGAGGTATTACTATAAAATACAGCCTCTTTGTATTTCCCTGGATGTTGTATTTTTGTTTGTAGTTCATGGGGTCAAAGGCATTGTGACCTAAGAGATAGCATTGCTACAAACAGCAAAATTATAAAATTCTACATCTCTAATACTGTAATTCATGTTACCTTTCTCATTCATAGAAAGACCATCACACTTCACAGCATAGCATTATTCTATCTTTGTATTAGAAAACAATAATATCTGTAAGTGTACGCTGGCCTAAAACGTGACAATAAACAGTTAACATTTTGTCCCTCACTATTTTTTTTTTTTTTTTGAGACAGGGTCTCACTTTGTAGTTCAGGCTAGCTCTGAGCTCACTATGTAGCCCAGGCAAGCCTGGAACTCAACAATCCTCCTGCCTCTGCCTCCCGAGTGCTGGGATTACAAGCTTGAGCCACCACACCCGGCATTGTGGTATGTGGCATTGATGGCTGGTGGGCGTGAGTCTCCACGCCCAGCATTATATGTGGTTACCTGGGACCGAACTCAGGACCTTGCACTTGCGAGGCAAGCTACAGAACCACTGAGCTAAATCTCCGGCCCTGTCCCTCACTTTTGATTATTTTGAATATTCATTCTTTAATTAAATGACCCACTTCACTATTATCCTGCCAGCTACTTTTTCATACCTTTGTAGTATTATCCCAATTGTAGTTACCATATTATACAATTTATTCTTACATTGTGTAAAAGTGTGAAACATAAAATATTCTCAAGACTTCCCCAAACATTCTAATTTCCTTAAAAATACTTACAATTAGGAGGTCCTTGCTGCCCTAATGCTGCATCCAGAATAAACACCACATGAGATGCACATCAGCTACTCCATTTTATCTTCTTTCATCAGTTCATATGTTGTTGAACTCAATCCTGAAAAATAAAAATCATAAGGGTTACATTATACAGTAAAATAATAAATTTCTATGAAATTTATAAATAGTAAGAAAACATTAGAGTATCTTTCTTGACCATGTCAGAATGTATAACGAAGAATTTTTTTTTTAATTTTTTTAGTTTTGTTTTGTTTTGAGACAGGGTCTTGCTTTGTAGTTCAGGCTGGCCCTGAGCTCACTATGTAGCCCAGGCAAGCCTCGAACTCAGCAGTCCTCCTATCTCTGCCTCCCGAGTGCTGGGATTACAGGCGTGAGCCACCATACCTGACCATAATGAAGAATTTTTAAAGTTAAATTTGTATATTTAAAAAAATCATTATACGGTTATGTAGTGATATACCATATTATCGATTAAATAAGTCAAATATAATCTTTTACTTCATATGTAAGAAGATAAATAAATCTTTGCATAGTCCAAGGGTATCTTACCAGGTAAAATCAGTCCTACAGAATTTTTAAAGATACTTAGAAAAGGGGGCCTGAGGGTTAGCTCAGTGGTTCTGGCGCTTGCCTCGCAAGCGCAAGGTCCTGAGTTCGATCCCCATTAACCACATACAATGCTGGGCGGGCGTGGAGACTCACGCCCACCAACAATCAATACCACATACCACAATGCTGGACGTGGTGGCTCACGCCTGTAATCCCAGTACTCGGGAGGCAGAGACAAGAGGATTGCTGAGTTCTAGGCTTGCCTGGGCTATATAGTGAGCTGAGGGCCAGCCTGAACTACAAAACGAGACCCTGTCTCAAAACAAAACAAAACAAAACAAAACAAAACAAAAGATACTTAGAAAAATAGGGAATACAAATCTGTTTCTCTTTTAAACGGTTATGATAAAAACCAACCTAGTTTGGTAAGCTAATAAATTAATTTTAGTACCTAAAAAGCCACACAAAAGTTCTTTTATCTTTCTATATCCAATAAGTTTTGTATAACAATATTGTTTCATATAAAGAGCATATGTTGAAATATTGTGTTATACTGTGATGAAAAGAAAATATTACATTTTTGTATTGAGCTAACCACTGAGTGATACATGTTTTTAGTTGTCTTCAGATCCACTGATTTTCCATCTTCAAAGACAGAAGGATGTGACTTTCTGCTTCTGGTTAGTTATCAGCTGATCAAGCCACTGATATTGATGGGTAGGGTTTCCAGTGGAGCTTCTCTCAAGGTACCCAGTCTATGTTACACTATTTTTACTGGGAATCAGTTTAATATTCACTAGTAAAAGTACTCGATATTTATTTTATTAAAAGATGAAAAGTATTTTATGTTCAAATGCCAAAACTTCGCACTTCTGCCTCCAAAAGTCAACATTTGGAGGAGTCATTTCATTGGTAGCCTTAGAGAATGTCAGAGATTAATTGTAGCCGAAGTTACTCAATGACTTAATCTCATTCACTGAAAAAGAACAATTTGATAAAAGACTCACCTTTATACAACAAAATCTACACCTCTCAATGCAATCACATACTAAGTATCAGACAGTGAAAATATTGACTGTTCACAGCCCAGGTTCTATATATTCATCCTGATTGTAAATATTACCCTGACCTTTAATGCATGAATTTTGTTTGTTCTTTGCAATCATGTAATTATCAATAGTTGATACGAAGTGTTACAAAAATGAATGGAAGTATAATTCTACATGAAATTTTCAACATGGAAAGTGACAGATTCAAGAATTTTACTTAGCAATATTTTTCCACTACATTTTAATTGTCCCTTTTCCATCTGTTCAATATTTTCCCTAGGAACTCGTTTGATGCATGATGGTTCTTTTTACTTCTTTTTACACCTTTCACATCACTTCTAATAGCTTATACGTCTTTTTTTCTGAGTACTGCACAAAATGTATTTCATCCTGTCCCAGGCAAATTATTGTTCTACTCTTAGAAGCTATATTTTTCTTGTTTTTACTTTGGTTTTTATTGTATTAATTTTCAACATTTTGTTTCAATGTGTCCCTTGAGATTGCAACCTGCTTGACATCATTTATTTCTCACATTAGGAGCTCCTTTTTAAAAGTCTGAATTTTCCCCTGCGTTCCCTTTTTATATATTTTGCTTTAACATGTGGGACTATAACTGGCCAAAACTTTTTCATTTATTTCCTTAGATCATTATGACACGAGTTTGTTTTTTTTTTTTTTTATCCCCCTTTTACTAACACGCCTCCCTTATCCCTGTTGCTGAGTGGAAAGTTTATCTGGACATGTAGGATGCTACATTTCAACCCTTGGACAGACCTCTTTTTAACTCTTTTTTTTTTTTTTTTGAGACAGGGTCTCGCTTTGTAGTTCAGGCTGGCACTGAGCTCACTATGTAGCCCACGCAAGCCTCGAACTGAGCAATCCTCCTGTCTCTGTCTCCTGAGTGCTGGGATTATAGGCATGAGCCACCATGCCCAGCACTCTGGTATGCAGTATTGATTGTTGGTGGGCGTCAGTCTCCACGACCAACATTGTATGTGGTTACCGGGATCTGAACTCAGGACCTTGCACTTGCTAGGGAGGCGCCAGAACCACTGAGCTAACCCTCTGGCCCGTTCTCTTTTTAACTCTTGAACCCACTAGTTGGCCCATACACTGTTCACATGAACTTGTGATTTCAATTCAATGCTCTTTTCTCAAACACCCTTTCAGATTTTTTTTTTACTGATTAAACTTATCATCTCATTGTGTGCATGTGTCTACTGCATGTATATTTTTCATATAAGTACAGGTAATGTTAACCCTACGTCAGAGTCACTAGAGAGCATCTGTTGAACATTTGAATGCTTGAATGAATGAATGAATGAATGGACCGATTTCTCCATTGTGTTTAATACTGATGTAAGTGGTTTTTGTCTTAGTAATGAAATCCATGCAGATTAACTAACAAAGCAGATATGGAGATTTTTCTCATTCAGTGACTAAGAAGGTACATGTTGTGGGTCTTGCTTTTTTTTTTTTTTAGTTACCTTTACTTTGGCATTCTGTTTACTAAAAATTCTACAACTTCTAGATGAGTAAACTTGTTGACATCACAGTTAGATCTAACCAAGGATTCGTTGTCAGAGTAACTGGAAATCAGTGAATGTGACATCACAAATGCTAACTGTGGATTGCTAGAAAACTATTATTATTATAAGTAATTGAACAGACAGAAATTATTATATAGTGAGAAAGGGATTGGACCCTCAAGAAGTCAGCACCTAGAAAAAGAGACATCAAGATTGTTGTGGTCAGCACAAAACAGATATGCAACAGCCAGGCATGCATGCTGCCCTACAGGATAAGTACCAACTGGAGATACCATGTGAAAGCACCTCCTGGCCCAGTATGTCTAGACAGGAATGAGGCACTCAGGTGGGACAAACCCCAAAAGGTCATAGTTCTCCATGTACTATCCAACAAAGAGCTATTGGATTGGTATTAGCTAAGCAACAATACACATGATCCTATACTGATTGTGTTTCACCAATGCAGAACCACATCGTGACTTTCCTGTAAAAATAAACCTCAAGAAAAGCCTCAATTTTCAAGATCTGTCCTGGAAATCCAGAAGCTACTCTTCTCTCCCTTACTGCCAATGAAGGTCTTCTCCCTTCTTCTTTGGTTTGCTATTTATGCCTCAGCATTGCCAGACCACAAAGTTCTCACCTTTGACATCTAACAAGGTGGGAGTTCAAATTTCCTAGATCATTATTACCCCAAAATTGGTGAAAATTAAAATCAATTCTTGAGTAATTCTGAAGTGGTTCTTCCTCTTGATATTGTAGTTCTACTTGTGTGTTTATCCATTCTCTTATGAGTTTAGACTTTGTAAACGTATTTTCACTTAAGATCCTCCACTGGAGGCATTTCATGAAAAAGCACCATTCCAGGTTTCTTGTTTTTTTTTTTTTTTTTTTTTTTTTTTTTAATCTCAAATCATTTTTCTTGTCCAGCACCAAAGAAGAAACAAAACAGAACAAAATACAACAAACAACAACAAGAAGAAAAGCATATAATCTACCTGCTTTCCAGCCAATACAAAATTATAGAACTGGAAAGAAGCAGAGAGAGAGGTATATGATGACACTTTCCCTCACCGTGCATCCCTTTCTACTGTATCTTTTCCCACTGACTAATGTGTGCACTGACACTGTCATGAGCTTGCAGAGAGTAATCAATGAAAGTGAGGCTTTCATTACTAAGGAGCCACATGCCCAGAATCCTTGTGCTTCTCTCTGTCTTACTTACTCCACCAGAGGATTGGCTGGAAGTACGATCCAAGAGCTTGACAATTCCTATGCCACCTACAACCAAAATACTTCGTGTACTTTTAAAATTCCTACAGTGAAAAAGAGTAAGGATCCTGCTAGCATGTGATCTTTCTCACATACGGTACATTCAGAATATTTGAATCTAGACAATAAAACAAAACAAACAAATAAGCAAAACCATCAACAAAACAGTAAGTTCTAAATAATACAATTTATAAACCAAAGATGTCTACAATGAAGAATATAAATGTCTTAATCCTAACAAGTTTAATATTTAATAATACATGCTACAGAGTTTTAAGATACTATTGCTAGTAAATGGAAATTATTAAATTATTAAAATGGATACTATTGATAGTAAAATGGAAATTATTTTCATTACAAATATGAGTTCAGTGGATTATTTTCAAATGAATTGTAAAGACTTATATATCAAAACACTCATGTTCTTTGATATTCTCTGTAGACACTACTCAGCCTTTTTGCAAATATAATTTAGTACAAGTCATAAAATAGATTTTAAAAATATGAAGCCACATTGACAATTTAAAGTAAACAAGTAAATTTGTGATGTTACACACACACACACACACACACACACACACACTATATTAGGTGATCTGTAATTTTGAAAACATCAAAAGTTTTTTGCTGGACATGGTGGCTCACGCCTGTAAACCCAGCACTCAGGAGGCAGAGGGAGGAGGATTCCTGTGAGTTTGAGGCTTGTCTGGGCTACATAGTGAGCTCAGGGCCAGCCTGAACTACAAAGTGAGACCCTGTCTCAAAAAAAGTTTTTGTTTCACAGAATTTTAAAATTAGAGTGTAAGTGTCAATATGCAAAAACACTAAATTTCTGAGGTAAATGTGCATAAGGAAGAGGAAAAAGACATCTTTCAACACATAAATTTAAGCTAAAAAATCCCTTAAATTTAATTGTTCACATACACTAAGGACTCATCCACACCATAGTACTTATGCTAAACCCTTTGTTTTCCAAGAGTACATATTAGGAAGACTTAAAATACAAAATGTAAAAATATAAAATGATGCTTAAATATTGAGAACTTCACTCAATGTTTAAGTACCATGATTCAATCTACTTGTACATTAATTATTTTAAAATATGCACATCAGTCTCCAATGAGAAATGTGCTAACAACGTAAGCAGGAAAATCGCACACCAAAAAAATAAAAAAATAAGATCTTTCAAAAAAACCATGTTGAAGAACCTACTAAGTCTCTGTGTACAGAGAAATAGGACATGAGACCTACATTGGATTCTGAAAAGTTATAACTCCCTCCCACATGTATTCCTTTTTTATTACTCTTTCCACAGAAAAATCTCTGCAGGATATATTTCAAATGGCAATTAATTACATGCAATTTTACGAAGTATTTTAAAACTTGTACTGCTGTAGATTATTGTTTATGAATGTAATTTCTTGATGTTTTTAGATTACTGAAGAAACCTGATTTTCAAAAAATTCAGTATGTCAATCAGTAATGCAGAGATTACAGAGAAGATACAGATGGAGAAACATAAAAATATCTGACTACTGCTGCAGGGGCAAATTAAACTAATGTGCTAAGAAATTGGAAGAAAGCACAAATCCTAACCTCAAGAAGTATGTCACTTGCTCATTAAGAAATTGTAAAGTCAATTGTGATTTACAATTTGCATGTGTTTTTCTTTGTGCTCTTCCAAGCTAGAGGCTAATTTTAATATCTAAGGTTAATTTTTTAGGTCATCAATAGAGAAAGAAAAAAATAAACCTTTGTAAATGGGGAAAATGGCATTTACTGTTTAATAATAAGAACACAGAATTATTTTCAAAAGTTCAATCTAGAAAGACATGGCACCTGAATGAATGAGTGATAGAGGCCAGATTCCTACACATCTAAGGTAAAACCATCAGGAATCTGAGCGGCTTGAGGATGAGTTATTCTCCTCCACTAGGTGCCCAGACAGGCTCCTTATTGAAACTATGGAATCACCTGATGGGTGGTAACTTTTATCTGTAGTAGGTTTGTGGTTTTGAACCTTTCTGTGAGTTTTGTTTTCCTTGTTTGTTCAGGTACCAGGAATGAGGGAGAAAAGGAGGAAAATGAAACTTTGTGGAACTTGGAGTTACTTCACTATTTTCATGTAATCATACATCATTTTCATTTCATCTACCACCAAGTTTTCTATATGTTTACTTGATGATGTCACTTATAAATTTTTATGACTTCAAATAATTGTCCTCCAAAAGCTGCTTGAAAAATGAAGATCTAGAAACATTTCTTCATATGTTTAATATTTTACATTATGGTGCATTTTATATATTGAACTGTTATTTAAACAGCCTTCCACCATTTTTCAAGGGTTTACCTTTGGAAACAAATAATCTTTCCCTCTCACTTTTATTCTGTGACATAGACATTCATCTTTTAGGCATATTTTCACGCAGAATATATGTTACCTTTATAATGAAAACCATTCTTCACACTAACAGTTTAAAAAACTGAAAGTACATCATAAAAGGACTAGAGTGTGTAATTTAGCAGTTTTTCACTTGGAAATTTACATTTTAAATATTGTTTATACATTATAGCATGAGACTGTGAAGTGACAAATATTTATCTAGAATATTTAAGCACACAATGCATCTCTTTATTCACTATCAGACCTTCTAAGTGTAATAATACCAATTAGATGCTGGTGTTTCCTTGGTGGGTTCAGAGGCATTACTGTAATTTTCAACTAAGAATATTGCCATGTAATTAAAGAAAGTTATTCCCTTAGTTAAAATGAACACTGTTTTGAAATTTATTAGGTATGGCAGGTTGATCATTATTTTTAATTACACAGAAAATGCTAATATAATTATCTTTTTAAAAAAATGTAACCAGAATCATTTTTAGGTTAGGCCATTTTTATTTTCATTACTTTGATTTTTACTAAATTTACTTGCTTCTGAACATTTTAAGAATAAAATGACATGAAATATTAAAACATTTGTATATCGGGCCGGAGGGTTAGCTCAGTGGTTCCGGCGCCTGCCTCGCAAGCGCAAGGTCCTGAGTTCAGATCCCGGGTAACCACATATAATGCTGGGCGTGGAGACACGCCCACCAACAATCAACACCACATACCACAATGTCGGACTTGGTGGTTCATGCCTGTAATCTCAGCACTTGGGAGGCAGAGACAGGAGGGTTGCTGAGTTCGCGGCGGCTTGCCTGGGCACCACAGTGAGCTCAGGGCCAGCCTGAACTACAAAGCAAGACCCTGTCTCCAAAAGCAAAAAAAAAAAAAAAAAAAAAAAAAAAAAAAAAAAAAAAAAAAAAAAAAAAAAAAAAAAAAAAAAACATTTGTATATGTAGCTTTTTCCAGTGTCAAACAAAACAAAACATTGCTGGGCAGTCACCTGGTGCCAATCTCCATAGATTTGTTTTTGAAGTTCTCACTCTCCATCCATTCTTTTCTATAACAGTAAACGAAGGTTCCAGAAATAAGTAAGTCATGTACCTTAGAGCACAGCATAATTGCACAGATTCCTATTTCATCCCACCTAGGACCACATCACATTTGCCTATTTTACATCCATCCTGTTTACCATATCTGCCCACCAGTCACCTCATAAACATTCTGTGTATCACTACAGTAGCTCTCCTGGTACCAGAGCATTTGTGTCCCAGTATCTCTCATTTGACTTCATGTTGTCCTCGAAGTCCAGGACCCTGGGAATTCAGATATGCCAAAGAAAAGCCATACAAGCCTTCCTTTAAGAGAAAAGGAAAATATCTATTGAAAAAAATACATAATAAATTCACTACTATGAACTGTTCCAAGTATCCTGGGGCTTTGAATGTTTCTGCCATGGGTTAGGACCAGTAGTGTATTTACACAAACATAAAAAAGTCAAGAAAATATAATTCAAGGATTTGGCAATCCCAGCGAGAAAAGCATGGTGTCCACAGACATGGAGAAGCCAGGTTCTCTCCTGACCCAAGGGAAAGTGGGACGTAGGCCTCAGACATCTGTCAAAATCGTATCTGATCTGTCACATCCGGGATCAATTTTGTGCCCTCATGTAATGGGATGCAGGCAGCATCTGAACTATTGAATAAGCCCCTCTTTTGCTGGACATGGTTTTTCCCCTTGAACCACATTCTCTGTGAGTTCCTGGCACTCTGCTCTTAGACGTTCTTCCTTAGTCCTTTCCCGTCTCCAAAGAAGAGCTCAATAGCAGAGTCCTCAACACACTTCTCCTGTTATTACCCTCAGTATTTAGATCTCTATTGTCTAATATACTAACACAAACTAAGTACTTCTATTTAAATGCGTATGGCTATTTTAAATGCAAGTTTCTTTTTATTTAAATTGAATAAAAGCAAAGTATGTACATCCTCAGGCCAAACTTTATGACTGGCCTCTCACCACAAAGATCCAAATAACCAGGAACAAATGTGTACTCTGCCTTCCAAATATCTTCATTAAGAATGTGTAGTGATTTTCAGTAGAATACTTAATGGACAAGGAAGTCAGGAATAAATAAAAATGTCTAAGGCTAGAAACAGGGGTCCAAATCTGGAGGGAATCAATTCCAAAGGCAGACTAGCAAACATGAGAAAGGATACAAGTACAAGGCCATTCATTATGCTATTATTATTCATATTATTATTATAATGAGAAAGTGGAAATGATCCAAATGTTCATCAACAGGAGAGAACTTAAATATGCTAGAACATCCATACAGTAGACAAGCATGGAACTATAAAGTAGAATAACAAATATCTCCATAAACTATTGTGATATATAGAGACATATATACATACACACACACACACATATATATATATATATATATATATGTGTGTGTGTGTATGTATATTTCTTAGATATATTGAGATATAGTGTTATATAAAAAAGCAAGGTAAAGGAAATGTCAGGATGCAAATGTTAATCTAAACATCTGTGCATATTGTGTATATTATTATATAAAAGGTAATATATTTATATTTTATACAGTAGAATATAATTATATTTCTTCCTTCCAAAACCATTATCCTAGTACCAACCACCATTACAGTTTTTCTAGATTATTAAAACAGCCTCTTAAGCATTTTGGAAACTGCTTCCCTCTTTTTGCATCAATCCTTAAGCCACGTAAGAGAAGCCTGGATCATGACAAGCTTTAGCTGAATTCATCTAACAACTTCCTGTCCCACTTGAGGTGCACAGATGCTGCACCTCTTATCATTCCATGTTCTTACAGCATAATTCCACAGCAAATTCCTGCCTCCTCAGGGCTTTTCCACTTGCTTCCTGCTTTCTCTGGAACCTCATTCCTACCACTTTCCCATCCCCATTCTCAGGCCATCTACACATCTACTTTTCATGCTTTCTTTTAACCCATGACTAAATATGCCTTATTTCTGAGTTCAGATCACACTGGAAAAAGATATTTCTCTACCACACAACTCACTCTGATTTATATTTTCTCAATTTTTATTAGTACATATTTGTAGGACATAATGTTTACTTTTCTCCTGCATTTACGATTGGACATAATACATTTAAGGCTGTTTTCATCCACTTCCTTCCTTTCCCTCCACAATCCTTCCAAATTCATCCCAAGGATGCGGGATGAATCAATAAATGCACCATACTACAACAACAGTCATTTCAATAAAGATAGAAAAACCATTTGACAAAGACTAACACCCATTCATGATAAAACTCTATAGAAAACTGGAATAGATAATCTTTATCTCAATCAAAGTAAAGCCATCAATGATAAACCAACAGCCAACATAATACTAAATGGACAATAACTGAAAGCTTTCACTCTAAAATCATGACTGAGACAAGAATATCCACTGTTACCTCTTTTACTCAATATAGTTCTGGAAACATTAGCCAGAGCAGTCAGACAAGAGAAAGAAATAAAAGGAATAAAGACAGGAAAGGAAGAAATTAAAATGTCACTGTTTGTGGGTGACATGATATCCTACATAGAAAACCCCAAAACTGCACCCAAATACTTCTAGATTTAATATCAAAACCAATAGCATTTCCGGATGCAAAGTCAACACTCAGAAATCAATAGCTTTCTGGTACATAAATAATAAACTCGCTGAAAGAAAAATTAGGGAAACAACACTTTTCAGAAAAGCATCTCTCCAATAAATCAAATACCTAGGCATCCATCTAGCAAAGAAACTAAAAGACCTTTACATTGAAAACTATAGTACTCTGAAAAATGAGATTACAATGGCTATCAGAAAATGGCAAGATATTCCCTGTTCCTGGGTAAGAAGAACCAATGTAGTGAAAATAGTTATACTTCAAAACTGTAGTACAGATTTAGTGCAATCTCAATTGAAATACCAATATCATATCTCACAAAGTTAGAAAAAACAATCTTAAAATTCATTTGGAATGAAAAAATCTAGAAGAGCAAAGCAATTCTGGGTTGCAAAGGCAAGGTGGGGGGCATCAGAAGCCCTGATTTGACCTTACACTAAAAAGCAACTGTGATAAAAGCAGCTTGATAGTGAGAAAGGACCCAAGCATCAATTTAATATATGAGAAGATACAGACAAAACTCCAGATACATTTAGTCACCTTAGTTTTTGAGAAAGTAACCGAGCACCTTCCCTGGATTAAAGACAGCTTCTTTAATCAATGGTGATGGAATGCCTGGCTTTCCATGTGCCAACATTTAAAACTAGACCGGTATCTTTCACTATACACTAAACTGGAATTGAATCAGTGACTTAAATATTAAAACACCAAATTTGCTAAATATACTAGAAGTAGAATTCTTGAAGACATTGCTGTAGACAAGGACTTTATGAACAAAACTCCGATCACACATTAAATACCATGAAGAATCAACAACTGGAATCTCATCTTATTAAAAAGCTTTTGCATAGCAAAAGAAACCACCAAAACAGTGAAAACTCAGAGAGTAGAAAAAAATTCCATCTGTTCCTTAAATAACTAGTATCTAGACTATATGAAAAACTCAGACCACTAAACTTTAAAGGCATAGTTCAAAAATGGTCATCTGATGAATGCAGACTTCTACATGAAGAAGTAGAAATGACAAATACATGAAAAAATGTTCAACATGACTGGACATTCAAGAAAAGCAAACAATGCTAAGATTCCATGTCAATGTACAAAGAATGTCTGTTATTAATTAAACAACCAATTAAAAATGCTGGTGAGGCTGTGTGGAGAAATGAACCCTTCTCCACTGTGGGCAGGAGTGTAGACTGGTGCAGCCATGGTCGAAATCAGTGAGGACATTCCTCAAAAAACTAAAACTAAAAGTTTCATGTGACTTTGCCACTCCCTTTCTTGGTGCCCCCCCCTCAAGATTAAGAGCATCATACCACAGCAATCTCTGAACACCCATGTTTATAACAGCACAGTGTGTAATAGCTAAATCTTGAAAGCAACCCAAAAGCCTATCAACCGATGAAGGTATAAAGAAGATATTTTTTATGCAAGGGAATACTACACTGTCTTAGAAAAGGATAAATTTGATGCCCCTTGAGACCATATCCTTAGGTAAAATAAGACATACATGTTCAAATGTCTCACAAAAGTAAAAATAAACTCCTAAATATTCAATATATATTGGAAAACAGGGAGAATGTGTTCAAAACACCTCCCTCCTCTATCTGAATATTCTATTCATTTTTTGGCTCTGGAATTTTATAGGCTTATTTGCTTCTGTAGCTGCTATTTCATCATTTCTCATTCACAAATGTAAAGTTTCTCAGCCATGCATAAATATATGACATTTAAATTCTTATCTAAATTTCATTGTATAATGGAGTCTAGGGAGAAAATAGGTTCTTAAAATGTTCTATTGATTTATTTTCTTATAGAAAGATATCTAAATACTTAAAATGCCACATTCATTTAAATCTATTTGAAATTATCTCAAGATATTTAAAAACTATAAATTTTGAAAACAAGTTAAATGTAGAGTGAAGATGTTATTCACAAATATTTAAACACATAAAATAATTATAAATTGACTAGCAGAAGGAATTTTGTCAGAAACTGCTGATGATTTACTGGATTTACTTACTTGGACTTATGGCTATCTGTCCCACCCTTGGGACTTTAAATACAGGGATTACGCCACTAGCATTACTGGCTTTATAAAATTTATTTACTGGAATTTACTCACTCAGATTTAACAATCTATGTCCTGCCCTAGGAGATCTTCAATTTACTGGGGTTATTGTGGATAACCTCCCTGTTTTATGCATTTTAGGATTTTGGGTGTGAAGGCTTGAGACCACCCTGTTGTTTGCCTGCAAGTATTATGAGTGAAGGTTTGGTACCAAATAAAGGTGTGGTGAGTTTCGGTATTGGCCCCTTTCTGCTTTGTGGTTTTTGGACTTTTGCTGCTGCAGCTCAGAGTATCTAGAGTCCCCAGGCTCAGCCTTTTCCTCAAGGTTCCTATTTTGTTGTTTGTTAGTTATTGATCCTCTTGCCTTGGAACTCATGGGAGACTGGAGTTTGCCACAAGGGTCCTGGCTGCATCCTCTTACCATGTCTCCCACAGAATCTGTTGTGTAGATAGTCAATGAAAAGCTTGGAATGACTAAAGAGTTTGAAATGTTTTTGCATGTTTTCTAATTAGTATGAGCTAGCCAAAATAAAATGGCAACCTAGTTTTCAACATATACTTACCTTTTTATTCTTAAAAGTCCTCATATTGCCGGGCATGGTGGCTCACGCCTGTAATCCCAGCACTCGGGAGGCAGAGATAGGAGGATTGCTAAATTCGAGGCTTGCCTGGGTTATATAGTGAGCTTAGGGCCAGCCTGAACTACAAAGTAGACACTGTCTCAAAAAAAAAAAAACAAAAAACAAAACAAAAGTCCTCATATTATAATACAACTTTTTATTATATTAATAACTATTTTTTCTTCTCCATTCAATGCTTACTCATGTTATAAAATTATAACTCTAAATGCAGTCTATTATTTCCTAAAATCAGATTTCATTTCGTAACTCAAACTACACTGCTCATAATAAATGTCATTGATGATAAAAACTGTAATATTAATAAATCATTTCATACTGCTTTAGTTTTATGATTTTTTTATTCTGCACAGAAAAGTGTAAATATTCCATTTGCCACATTTCCTATACCTAGACATATGACATTAGCACTGTGAAATACTTTAGGGTATATTTCATGCACTTCCCAAATTTGACTATAAAGGCAATAAAAATACTTGGTATCAAACTATATCCATTCATTATTACATACTTATAATACCTATAAAAGTTTCAAGTAAAGAGAATCCATTCTGATTTTAATGTTCCCAGGTAAAATACTGTGTGTTTCATTTGGAGCATTAAAAATTGTAAATATATATTGGTTATAATTTTTCAAATACAAGGCAAATTATGTTTCATATTTTTATATTTCTTAAATTAGGGTGTATCCTACAATGAATTTCAAAAGAAACTTGTCAGTCATTTATTTTTTTTCTCAGAATCAGTAAGCTTAAATCAATCGCACCTTTTACAGATATTGACATCTTAAAATTGAGGAAACAGAGTATAAACTGTGGATTTCATAATGGCTGATGCTAGCAAAAGTGTTAAGAAATATGTTTTCCATCCTGGCCATAATTGTCTTCTTGAATGTGTCCATTATTAAAATAGTTCAAACATTATCAGCCTGAGTTGTTTCACTAGGAATTATTATGTTTCTAAAGCATAGCTTGTATCAACTATAGTTACTAAAATGTCACCAAATGAGTTACATGCATCATGAATGTCATCTTAATTCAAAATATCCATATACATCCGAAAGCTTTGCCTATCAAACTGTTTCTGATGTAAGATTGAATAGACTCTAAACCTTATACTTTTTTCCTTCTTTTAATTACTTACATTCAAAGCTATTAGTGATTATAGTTTGTACTTTCAAAATTAGAGTTGGTGTGTAAACAAAGATTAGCTCCTTGACCTTTTAAATATTATTTACAGTGTCAAATATACTCATCAAACATTTTAGAAAATAGTACATTAGTGCTACATGTCAATTGTACGGTAGAATTTATTGGAAGAAAAATGAAAGAAAGAGAATATGAAGTATAATTGAAAAATATGCAGAAAATATATGTAGTTAGTAAGTACATAATACCACCTGTCACTGTTTTTAAAGCTAAACTATCTGAAAAGTTCACTAAAACACTTTCAATGTTAGTTAATATCAGTCAGTAAAATAGTAGTTCATTTAGAATGATTTTGATGCTTATTATTATTTAATGACATTTAAAATACATCAACTTGTTTTTACCACTAGTTTGAATGGGTCATCTGTGTTGTATCACAGTTAATTTATAAGTTTACTACACTCAAAGTAGTTTTGTTCATGTCATGTTCTGTTTGTTTTCTTTTCTTTGTGAGGGCATTAGAAGCATGTGAACAGAAGTCTGCTCGATAACCCAATGGCGTTCTCTAGGATATCATTAATTCATAAATTTGAAAATCAATATTAATTTTAAAACTTCATAAAATTAATATCAGAGTTTTGGTACACTACTCAGAAAAATTCTTTATGACATGTTGAGCAAATCTAACCATTATTCTCTTTTTTTCCAGTTTTCAGTACAGTAAAGCAATTGTTGCCCCCAATCAACGTGATAAGACAATATCGAAAATTTCTACCTCCTTCTCTGTGCTGGCCTGCTCTATTTCCCCTGGAAATGCATAAAGCAAAACTTGTTTTGTTCTTTTCATTCAGACTTCAGTCCTCTAATCAATGTTACATTCCTAACAATAATACACAAGGATATAGTCACAACCTCCTTTAAATTTCTGCATCCCTCCCTTCCACAGATGAGACTCAATGTGGCCTTTGTTGTGATTATATTTTATCAAGCTTCTTTGGCAATAGAAATGTTACACTAGAAACAGAATTAAAAACATAAGAGCTTAAATCCCTACATTTTATAAGCTGGATTATTTTTTCAGTCATTGAATGCTAATATTTTCTGCAAAAAAATGAAAAATGCTTTTTAACCTTGAAATTATCAAAAACTTTATTCACAAAAATGCTTTAGTATCATAATTTTCAATAGCACTGTACACAGCCTATTCAAGGATCATGCAATGGAAATAAATGGTGTGATACGAATTTTTGGAACTGACTGGGATAAAATGAAAGCAGCAGTAAAGTTAGGATGAAATTATTCTTTCTGCAAAATATATGGCAACTAGTAATAAAAAAGCATTATAAATAAGCAAAGATTAAAGTACTATAAAATATCAGCCAGGCCATTGTATTAGGGAGCAATTAGTCATCACAACATTAAAAATAAATTATATGGGCATAAAACTAAACAAATAATGAGGTAAAACTTATGGAATTATAGTTATTTTTACAATGCATGCTTATTATATCATGACTTTACTGAAGCAATATTCTAGCTGACTAGTTATTTACAACGCTAACTAAAACATACGCTAGTACTATTCTCTATGTGTTTACTTTCTTGGGAAGTTCAGGAAAAAGCAAAATATGTGTACACACAACTTCACTATGAAGTGTTTATTAGGCTGTAGGTTTACATTTACCATACTCATTGACTGTGGCTGCAAATGATCAACTCTAACCTTATTCATAATTATATACCCTTCTATTTTGTGTAAAGTTCCACTCACACTCAACTCCTCGGGATGGACCACTCACATCAGTACACTGTCTATTTTAAAAGTAAAAACGTTATACTAGAAATAGAATTAAAAATAACAAAACTGAAGCCAGGGATTTAGCTCACTAGCGCCACTGACTGCTTGCTAAGTATATGGTTGTGAGTTTGATCCCTGCTACTGAAGGGGGGAAAAAGAAATCAAAACTCAACATAGGATATCTGAGCTGTTGATTTTTTACAATTTAACATCCGTGATCACACCTTTCTGAAGTATTTTTATAAATCTTATTGCAAGCCAAAAATCTGATGTATAAATATAAAATTATTCAAATACGCTTGTCATGCCTTTTAATTTTATTGAAATTCTTATTTTTCAGTAAGTTATACACAAGTGATAATATTAATACCAACCAAAAAGCAATTTCCACATTTTTTTACGCATTAATATGAGGACAAATCCAAAAATAGCTTTGACTTTCCTAGATTGAAAATATAATGAAATGAGGAGGAAACACAGTCATTCCTGAGACAGCCCTTAATGGCACATGGGACAAAACACAGTCTGACGATCATGAAGGAAAGCTAGATGCAGGCTTAGCGACTGAAATTTGCAAGCAACTTTGTACCATGGGAGGCACTCAACTAATTTTGAGATGATACAACACAGGGCTTGCAGGAGGCCAGTGAGTTGACTAGGCCACCTTTCCTGCATCTGTGTAAGTACTTGCTCGTCTACAGACCGAGAATCCCAGCAGTGACTCCAGCAGCGGCTCCTCAACTAGGTCGTGCAAAGGAGGAGCCTGCGATTTGTCTGTTCCCTGTTTATCTGCCACGGACAGCGGAGCTGACTCAGGTGGCAGCAGTCCACCAGCATTTAGAGTCCAACCCTCATTTCCTCAGTCTGCCTTTTTCCACAGCAGAGTAAGTTTACAGATACACATAAATCAGGCTGCATCGGGGAGTCCTTGTTCACGAAGCGCACCGAGAGCTCCCGGGGTGACACACAGCAGAGCACTTGCTCCGACCCAGACTGCTTCTGTCTGATAGAGAGATTTATCTCCTGACAGCTGACAGAGTGCCCGCAATATCTGACAATCCCCGGTGTGGCTGTATCGGTAGCTCTAGGAAAAAGTTCTCTGAACTCAAAAGCTCCAAGTCTTTCTTTTAGGGAAAAAAGACTATTTCAGGACTTTGAAAGATCTAGGGGACTTATTCTCTCATTTAAAAATTCAAACCACTCCCTCTTACCTCCTTTAAGCATAAAACCTCCTTCATAGCTTCATGTCCCTTATATCTTTGTAGCCTGCTGTTTTCTTTTGTGCCAGAATCCTTCCCAGTGAAATAAAGCTCATGTGAAATGAGGCAAACCAGTCAGAATGATAATTCTAAAAGTATCTTCCAGTATAGTTTGAAAGAAATTACCAAAACTGAACTTACACACTTAAACAGTAGATTCGTACTCAGTAGTTCACCCAGAGTGATCCAAGCGGCTTTCCCTGGAGACATCCAGTCTAATTCTTTAATCAGGATACACGAACAAATACACCAAAAGACAAAAATGATGCCCTAAAATATTTTCTAATGTATTCAGTAAAATGTCTGTAATTTCCTATTTTATGTAAATAAATGTAATCCTACCGATTAACACATCAAAATGTTATGTTATAGTTCTAGTAGAATTACAAACACTTGTCATATTACTTTCTAGAAGCTTTTATGTAAATGACTGGATGATTTGTTTTGTGGAGATGCCTTGAAGACTTTGAAATTTTAACTTCTCTACCAATAGAGTGGCAAGAAAATGCTCATACCATCTGCTCTAGTCTCGTTTTCTCCTCTGGTTCTGCAGGTGAACGTGGGGGCTCACACATGCTTGGCAACCCTCTACTGCTAAGCTACCAGATATCAAGGTAATATATTTCTTCTTATATTTTATAACACTTACATTTTCTCAGTCCTCCAGTTATTTGAAATGTAATATAACTACTAGGAATGGATTAAAATGCAACCTGACTCTATTACAAATATGTTTTTAAAGATATTTTTATTCCTCTTTAGAAAGAAAGAAAAAAAAACTACATATAAAGGATACCCTACATGTCCAAATAGTTCAGATCTACAATCCGAGTTTTTTAAAAATTACATTAGTATCAAACATGTATGGCTACTTATTTCTTGTCATTAATCCCTAAAGAAGATACACAACAACTATCCATGCAGCATTTACACTGCATTAGGTGCTGTCCGTTATCTAGAGATAATTTAAAGTATACAGGAGGATGTAGATTTATGTACTAATGCCCCCCTGTTATATATAAGGCGAGAGCATACCCACATTTTGGTAAGAGAGGAAGACTCTTCAAAAACCAATCCCCTGTGGCTCACGCCTGTAATCCCAGCACTCGGGAGGCAGAGACAGGAGGATTGCTGAGTTCGCGGCAGCTTGCCTGGGCACCATAGTGAGCTCAGGGCCAGCCTGAACTACAAAGCGAGACCCTGTCTCCAAAAAGCAAAAAAAAAAAAAAAAAAAAAAAAAAAAAAAAAAAAAAAAAAAAAAAAAAAAAAAAAAAAAAA
>PVIC010012733.1:0-39199 GCA_004025085.1 Thryonomys swinderianus | reverse complement strand
TATTTTTAATGTTTTCTATATTAATATATACTTGTTTTCCATTAATATAGAAAATAATGCCATTTGCCTTTGGCTACTATTACTCTATTGGAACTAAGTTTATAACACACACACACACACACACACACACACACACACTGCATCTTTTCACTCCCCTCCCCATTTCCATCTCTCCATGATATTTGTCAACATTACCCAATTCTTATTTTCCTTTTGGAAACTTCTCCTTAAAAAAAATTCTTTACAGGGCCAGAGATTTAGCTCAGTGGTTCCGGCGCCTGCCTAGCAAGCACAAGGTCCTTGGTTCAATCCCTGGTAACCACATACAACAATACCACATTCAGCAATCAGTCCCAAATACCACAATGTCGGGCATGGTGGCTCACGCCTGTAATCCCAGCACTCTGGATGCAGAGGCAGGAGGATTGCTGAGTTTGAGCCTGCTCACTACATAGTGAGCTAAGGGCCAGCCTAAATTACAAAGTGAAACCCTGTCTCAAAAAAAAAAAAAAAAAGAATTCTTTACATTCTCCTTTCTCTTAACTTCCAACTGTCTTTACTCTGACTTTTGGGAAGCCTGCTTAGTTGACGGTAGACACTCCTGTTCCCCTGTTGGATTTGCTTCTTAAACTTGGAGATTAGACTGGATTGTGCCTATTTAATTTAAAGGAAGAAGTCACGATGGTACGGCTTGGCCATTGGCCTGAGTCAGTGATGCACTGAGGAGCTGGTATAGGGATCTTTCTGTACAAAGTGGGAAAGCACTGAATCTTTCTGGCAGAAACACTCTGCTTTATGCTGCACATATCTGCATAAATCGGCCTTACTTTCCTTCTTTCCATTTAACTTCCTCAAAAGCAAGATATCTTAACCTTTGGGAAGATCAGATTCAGAATGCTGAGCATGGTGACACTGGGGAGTGCTGGCTGGTAATTAACCACAACAAGGTGTGATACCAGATCACAGAAATTACTAAGCCATTGTGTGTTCTCAGAGGGCCAATGTCCTCTTTAGTTTTTGCAGGGATGGCACATATTTGGGGGTGGTAAAGCTTAATTAACTGAGAGGCTCTGTTCCCTGAATTGAAAAGGATCTCAGTTGCAATCCTATTCTGTTTGCTTCTTTTTTTTCCCTTAAGTTTATAGCCAAAGAGAAACACATGCATTTTCTCCCTGAAACGGCTTCAGAGAAATTTCCTTGAAACAAGTAAAGCTTGTGAAAACAACAGAAGTATGTTTTATCAGGTCCAAACACATGGAGTTGGGGATCAAACCCCTAAAGAAAATTAATGTCTTTGTTGAACTTAAATACTTATTTATATTCGTTGTATTTTGAAATGAGATGTTCTCTTCAGGCCCTTTCATGGTTTGTGAACGTATATTTAAATCCTCATTGTAGCATTTGTCTTTTGATACTAACATCAAGATCCTGCTAAAGAAAAGGCTCTGAGAGAAGAATTTAAATTAAGTGGGATCCATTTGGCCCTCAGGAACTACCTTTTTTGGTTTTGTTCTAAGAAGTGGTTGGTCATGATGTAACTTAAGTATCACAGTGTAGCAAACTACAAAACAACTCGTCATTATTCCTGGGTCTATAGTCCAGTTCTGATTTGCACTGGGATGGCTCATTATACCTATGGCCGCCTAGTGAGTAAAGCTTGGGTAGAACCATCTAGGAAGGCTTTGATGACACCTGTGGCTCTTGGTCAGCTTGGGCAACAAGATAAACAAAGTGCTTTCTCTTCATTATAAGGCAAGCTAGCGGGGCTGGGGGTTTGGCTCAAGTGGTACCATGCCAACCTTGGATGCACAAGGGCCTGAGTTCGATCCCCGTACCATAAAAATAAATAAAATAAAATAAAATGAGGCAAGCTAGCCCAGGCTTGTTTTCATCGTGGATGGACAGGATTCCATGAATAAGTGTGACCAGTGCTCAGAACTGGCTCAACACCAATTCTACTTCACAGTCAGAGCAATTCACAAATGCAGCTATTGTTCAGGGGGTGAAAAACTAGACTCCACGTCTCAAACAGGGGGCACAAAATAACATAGTAAAGTGGGGGAGGAAACAGGGAGGGAGGAAGAAATAAGGGCAACATTGCAATCAGTGTATTATAAGGAATTTTTAATAGCTTATTAAGATGATTTGTAGGCAGATGTATTCCATCACTGTACACCAAAAGACATGAATGAGGTTCATTAAAGAATCTGTTCATCTATGGATAAAAATATCTTCCCAGTGTTTCAGAATATTTCACTAAACTGATTATGTATTAAACCAAAAAAATTCTTTGGCTTCCTCTTTATTGGATATTTGAAGATGTCACACAGACCAGGGCCATCGTTCAGGGCCTGGTCCAGAGCTCTAAACCAGAAGCAAAAAGGAATAGGGTCAGCGGACTGGGGCTTGTTTCTCTGATTTTACCGAAATTCAGAAATGAGACTCCTGAAATTCTTCATGGGGCCAAGTCAGGGTGCAGGCCTACGGGCCGTCTCTCAAGGGCTTCTGTCTCTCTCTCTCTCTCTCTCTCTCTCTCTCTCTCTCTCTCTCTCTGTCTCTCTCAGGGCAAGGAAACCAGCAAGGGCTGGAAGCAGCAGTCAGTAAAGCACAAAAGATGATGCAACCACAAGGAGGCACGAGATGGAGATGTATAGGTAAGACAGAGCGTAGCAGCGGCAGCCTGAGGCAGGGAAGGGCCTGGGCAGCCATGTTGACATATAGCTCAGGGCCTCGTCCTCAGTTGCTGGGCAGCTGGCAGCTGGCCGTCCACAGGTGCTGCTTCTGTCCCAAGCCTGGCTAAGGGCTTACACCCTGTGGGTCCTCTTGGTGAGCTGGGGCTGCTTGTCTTCCAGCTTGAACTTGAAGCACTCTGTGGAAGCCAGGACACCTGGGCTCTGTGGTAACTGTCTGCTTCTCACAGACCTGAACTTCTTGTGTGACCCGCTGGACGAGCCTGAAGTCGTGCCTGAGGATCACTGAACCACCCTCAAGCTCCGTGATGGCGCCTGCCAGAGCCGCAATGGTCTTGATGAACCAGAGCTTGGTGGGCTCATCCAGGAGGAGTATGTGGGGTTCTGCCAGGCCAGCCACACCGGGCACTTGTGCCACTCTGCACCGGGCTTACCGGCTGATTCCCACTGAGGCTGCATCACCCAGTGTGATCGTCTTATTTTCACCTCTCAGTCCCTGCGCAGCACTTTATCATGTCCTCCAAGGGTGAGATCTTCACCCAGCTGCTCCGTAATGATTGCGATAATGCTCTATCTTGACCTGACCTTCAATCCAATAGCTGTCCGGTTAGCGGCTTCAAGTAAGTGGATTTCCTGCTCCACTAGGCCCACAAGAGCCACTAGTATGTGGAAGTAACATCAAATTCCAGTTCACTGCAGACACAGACCTGTCTTTTTGTAAACTTGCAGTTCGCATTCTGCACCATAAAAATAAGTGGAAGGATCTTGTCATATTGTGAGAAATAAAACAATAGGGTCTTGTCACTCATGACCCTTCTATCAGTTTTTTTTTTTTTAAATTGAGTATACCGGTACATTTTAAGCAGACGTTAGGATCACATTCGCCTTCTCTCAGTTCTGATGTCACCGTTTTCCGTAGTGCCCTCTCCTTGCCCTGGGCCCGCAGGCCAGCCTGGCACTGCCGTGCATAACCCTTGCAGTGCAGCCCGCGCGTGCAATCTGATCTCGCGCCCAGAGAAGCCTCTTCATTCCGTTCTCCTCCACACCGGCTGCGCCTTCACAGACCTGCTGTAATTATCCACCATCAGAGCCTGGGACTTGAGGAGGATATTGGTACAGACGCCATTCAGGGAATCCTGGGAGTGGGACGTGCGGCTCAGATGGCGCAGAAAGCCTGTCGTTCCTCTTCCGACCGCACACGAGCGTCTGAGTCTGAGTGGTCGGCGGGCTTGTTCAGGAGCCGCACGAAGGGCTGAAAAGGGGTCCCATTGAGGGGAACCCTCCTCCTCCAGCCCCCACTGAGGCCGTCCAGCTTCTTGTGCTGCACGGCACCGGTGAAACTCAGCCCGTCCAAGAGCCACACGGCCTTCGTCTGGGCCGCATCGGCTCCCGGGCCTTCCCGAGTTCCGCGAGGTGTTCACGCTCCGTGCCCCGAGAGCCAGCCGCCCTCTCTGGCGGGGCCTGCTGTGGCCACTTCCGTCCCACGGTGCAAGGGGGGCTTCTAGCCACGGGCTGTCGTGAGCCCAAAGGCACACGTCAGTGTGCTCGGTGGGCCCCCGGCGCTCCCTGAAGGCAGCCTGGGTTTTCCAATTTCACTTAAGCCAAGGGGCCACGACACGTCCTGAGCGTCAGTCTAGTTTGGTGTCACAGCAGAGACCGGCCGGGCAGAGGGAGGGCCGTGTTGGTCGTGTGGCCCTCAGTTTTGTCGGCAGGAGAGGCCGGGATGCCAGGGAAGCATCGCAGCAGCTTCTTCTTCTCCGAGTCCTCCAGCCCCTTGGCCAGCAGACATACTTCTGTGTCCTCGGCCCTGGCCTCTTCGTTCATCTCTGCTGCCACCTGGGGCTCTGTGGCACCGTCTTCACACTGTTCAAGTCCTTTACAGGGCTGCTGTTAAGCTTCGCCAGCCTCCTTCTCTTGGCCTGCTCTGTTCCTCCCCAGGTCACGGGAGGAACCCCGGGAAAGTTGCTGTTCTTCAGGGAGCGGCCTCTGCGGGAGAAGGTGAGCAGCGTCCTACGCGCTCGGAAGCAAGTATTGGTAAATATGCCTTTATCTGAATGGCTTCTCCACGCAATTAAAAGGTGCTAATTTTTCACATAAACACAGTCTACTGCTTAGGAGACCACCTGGAGATTATCTAGTCCAGCAGTTTCAAACCTGTTTATTTCAGCGAGACCTAGGGCTTCCACGTGGCTCTGGAGGCCTCTCGCTGCTGGGGGGAGGTGCAGAAGGACCCGAGGAGAAGAGCTGGGCTGTCAGCCCCGGGCCTGGAAGACCAGCACGATTCCACCAGAATCCAATTCCCTGCCCTTTTCTGTTTTGCATAATGGGGTTTGACACATGATTTCACTAAAAGTGTTTAGAAAGGTTTTTTTTTTTTTCTTTTTTGAGACAGTCTCGCTTAATAGTTTAGGCTGGCCCCGAGCTCACTACATAGCCCAGGCAAGCCTCGAACTCAACATTCTTCCTGCCTCTGCCTCTCAAGTGAGTGCTGGGATTACAGGTGTGAGCTACCACCCCCCGGCACTGTGGTATGTGGTACTGATTGCTGGTGGGCATGAGTCACCACAGCCGGTATTGTTGTGTGTGGTTACTGGGGATCAAACCAGCGACCTTGGGCTAGCTAGGAAGGCACCTAAACCACTGAGCAAAATCTCCAGCCCTAGACATTTTTTAAGAACAATGTTTCAAGCTAAACAACTAAAATAAGCAAAAGATAATTCGAATATAGGCAAAGGAACTGCATTGATATTTTTCCAAAGGAAATATACAAATGGTTATAATGTACCTGAAAAGATGCTCAGTTTTATTGACCATAAAGGAAGTTAGAGACCAAGAACTATGATGAGATATACCTGACACACATTAGGGTGTCTGCTACTGAAAAATACTGTATAAAATGGCAGGGGTCCTCAAGCTGCGGAACAACTGGAACACTGGGAACTACTGTTGAGAATTTAAAATGAAAGAAAGAAAAAAAGAAAGGAAGAAAGAAGCAAAGAAAGAGAAGGAAAGAAAATAGATTAAAACTAGACTTATAGTATAATTCAGCAATTCTGCTTATTGGTATATAACAAGAAAAATTGAAAGCAAGGGCTTAAATATATTTGTATATTCAGTCCTAATCACATTATTCACAATAATCTATAGTTAGAAGCCACCCAAAGGTTCATGAAATATGAACGGGTAAAATAAATGGGTAAATACATGCATATTATTTCACATACATACATACATATTCTTTTACTCTATTACTGGACCTTGAAAAAGAAGGACATTTCAGGACATTCTATAGTGTGGATAAATCGGAAGAATAAAAGTGAGCCAGACACAAAAACACAAATACTGTGTAATTCAATTTACATGAGGTATGCAGAATACTTAAATTCATACAGGCACAGCAAGTAATGGTGGTTACCAAGGTCTGGGAGGAGAAAAGGAGGAGTTTGAGTATATAATGGATATAAATGTAATTATAGAAGATGATATGAATTCTAGATAATGCACAGCAATGAGAATATATTTAATATCAAATAACATGGTTTTAAAGACAAAGTCTCATTATTTAGTTGCTGCTATTCTTGAACTCACTGTTTACTCTAGGCTGGGCCCCAAATCATGGCAATTCTCCTGCCTCAGCCACCCATGTGCTATGATTACAGAGATATGCCATCATGTCTGACTCTAACATTTAAGGAAACTTAAATATACTTAAATTCAACACTTAAAAATGTGAAAGTGCTAAATTGTATTTTTTCCAATTTTTATTTCTTGCTAGTACATGTTTGCAGTATATAATGATCACATTCCTCACGGGGAGGAATACATTTTAATTATTTTTTCATTTCCTTTCTCTCTCCTCCCTCCCCTTCATTCTATCTTTGTGTCCTTCTATTATGCAAACAATTTATCTACATATTTCCTATGATATCTATTTTGTTCTTTACATTTTAGTTTTCTCATATAAAATAAAACATACACTATTTAAGCTTGTACATCTGATTTGTTTCATTTAACATCATGGTCTTGAGATGTATCCCTTTTCCTACCAATAACTCAAGTTTATCCTTCTTTAAGGCAGAACACCACTCCATTATACATAAATATCACAGCTGTATCCTTCTGTTGATGAACATAGAGACTATTTCCAAGATTTACCTATGTGAATTGTGCTCCTGTAAACATGCGTGTGCATATATTATGTAATATGTTATCTTTAATTCTTGCATAAAGATATATAGGAGAGGAATCACCGAGTCAAACAAAATTTCCATTTTTAGCTTTTTGATCAGTCTCCATACTGATGTCCACAATGGTAGTTTACTTTCCACCAACAGGGTAGAAGGGACTCTTTCTGTGCAGACTTGTCAGCATTTGTTATTGTTTGATTTCTTGGTGTAGCTTTCTATCTGTGATCATCTAGACTCAGAGTGCTATTTTAACTTTAATTTTGTTAATGGCTAGAAATCGCCATTAAAAACATTTTTTTCATAGATCTTTTTAGCCATTTATTTTTTTTTTCAGAGATGGTTCTATTTCTTTATTTTGGAGTCTATTATTTTGTAATTCTTGGTATTAATCTTCTGTCCACAGAATAGCTAGAAAACATTTTTATCTTCTATGTTTGTATCTTCCCTTTCTTGACTGCTTCTTTTGCTGAGAAGAAACTTTTTAATTTGATATAGTCACATATTTTGATATTATGTCATGTTCAGATGGATTTCTGTTCAGAAAGTCCTCGCCTCCACTCATGTTTTTAAGAGTCTTATCTATTTATCTTCCAGTACCTTGTTTCTCTTTTAGGATTTAGACTTTGATCCATTTTGATGTCAGTTTAGAACATGGTGAGATATGTAGGTCTAGACTTAACTGCCTACAAATGGATAGTTTGTTTTCTTAATATCATTTATTTCAGAGGCAATCTTTCTCAGTGTGGGGTTTTGGCCCTCTGTCAGTAATCAAATAGATAATGTACCTGAGTTTATTGCATCTTGTCTTCTGTTTCATTGACACACATGTCTGTTTTTGTGCTAGTGCAATGCCTTTTTTTAAAAAAAATACAAATCACTGTAGCTTTGTAGTATAACTTGAAATCAGTGATCATGGTGGCATCTGATTTGCTCTTATTTCCAAGTTGCTTTTTCAGTTCTGGGCTTCTTTTTTGTTTTGGGCTGAGATTCATGCATTGATATAGTGCTGGATTTTCTTTTATGGAGACCTCTTGAGTTAGTGTTTGTTAGCTCAAACATGATATAGCTAAACTGATTTACCTCTGTCCCCAAATGTCGCGACCCTCGCCGATCCCACAGAGAGAGACGCAACACACGGAATGCAAGCTTGATCTTTATTCTCCCTCCCATGTCCCGCCTTGGGTGCTTATATACATTCTCCTCTTGAGGCCCTCCCCTCCCACCGCCCACAGATAGTACCATATAAGGTCTGCAGTTAGTTTGTGTCAAACAGAGGTTTCTGGCTTGCTGCCAGCCGCCATCTTGGGGGGCGGTCTTTACGGCCCGCCACATTGCCAGCTGCCATCTTGGGGAGCGGTCCTTATGGCCCACCACACCCAAATCCAACCACTTCTGTTTATTTGATAGGGAAGGCTACAGTGTATTTGTCCCAACACCCGGTTTTCTGGTAATAGAACACAGTACTGTTAATGACACAAGGCATAGACATTGATATGCAGAAAAAACAAATCCACTAGAATAACCTTGCCATACTGGCAATTGCTATAAAATCAGCAACAATAATAGCATCAAAGTCATTACAATGACATTCAGCCCTGAGAATTTGAACTGTTACACGACACATCTTGTTTCTCATATTTTTTTTTCCATTCCCTCCCTATAACTCCTTGCCCCCTATATACATAAGCTTTTTTTTTTTTTTTTTTTTCTTTTTGGGACAGGGTCTCGCTTTGTAGTTCAGGCTGGCCCTGAGCTCACTATGGTGCCCAGGCAAGCCACCGCGAACTCAGCAATCCTCTTGTCTCTGCCTCCCGAGTGCTGGGATGACAGGCGTGAGCCACCACGTCCGGCATTGTGGTATGCGGTGTTGATTGTTGGTGGGCTTGTTTCCACACCCAGCATTGTATGTGGTCACTGGGGATAGAACTCAGGACCTTGTGCTTGCGAGGCAGGCGCCAGAACCACTGAGCTAACCCTCCGGCCCACATAAGCTTTGTTTCTTTGTTTTTAACCATTAAATTTTTTCTTTACTTACCCCACCTTCCCCCTTTTCCCATTTTCTTTGGAACATTTTCTTCCATTTCACAATACCTATCATACATTAAAGAGAGTTTCTTATAAACAGCATACAGTTTGGTGTTGAGTTTTTGGTCTACTTTGATAAAATCTATTTTTAAAATAATGCACTTATAATTGACATTAAAGTGTTATTACTATAACTGGATCAGTCTCTACCTTATGTACTTTGCTCTTTTTCACTTAGCAATACTGTATAATTTAGATTTCTTTCTACATCATGGATATAGATTTGCCTACAATTGTTTAGCAAGTGCTTGCGATTCTACTTTGTAGACATACCACAATTTATTTAATGGATCTGCAATTATGAACACTGGCATAGTTAAATCTTCCTTTTTGTATTTATCACTTTAGTCTTGTCTTCTCTTCTGAACCATGACCATGTTCTGAAACTATATATCTTGCTCATCATTATCTTTTTAGAACCTTGTACAATGCCTTAACTTAATATTTATTAAGGAAATGAACAAAGTAATACATTAACATTCAAAATATTGGTTCAGATAGTTTAGATTCTGATATTTATCCACCATTTTCTTTATTATTATTATCTTTATCACTTATTACTGAGCTCTCTGAGATTGCGTAAATCCTATGACAGTGTCTTGTTATATATCCCAGGTTGGCCTTGAATGTCTATGAATCTTCCTGCCTCAGCCTCCCAAGTGCTGGGATTACAGTTATGTGCCACTACAATCAGCTTCAATTTTCTGACTGAACTAAATAGACAGAATGAGTCTGAGTTTCTGGCTCTGAAATCCTGTGATTTCCAGCTAGTGTCAGGTTAACCCAGGACTCGACCCCTGTGCAGTCTCAGGATCTGAGATAAAGCAAAGTCCTTCTCCTGCGACTGAAAAGAGTCTGCTCTTACCTGGGCCCGCTCGCTCAGAGCCTTTTGTTTCTTTCTGGGAGTGGAGACCTCAGGAGCGGAGCCCATAAATGTGCTGAGAGCCCTGTGAGGTGTCTCTGTGCTGAGATAAACATCTCTCTGCGAGGGGTATTTGCCAGGGCTCCGGTGACAAGGACAAAACAGTTTCACACAGACTGACTTCTATTTGCATAAAATGTCTCCATAATGCAGGTCATTGTGCTTTTTCTGCAAAGAAAAAAATGCATTAACAAAGGGCATTGCAATGATGGGAAAATGAGTGTTAACATTTCTCCCTGACTGATAATCTCTAATGTTCCCCTTGGGAGGCCCTGGTGTTCGGGATGATTTATTCGTCAACATTCGCAGTTTTTATTCCCATAATGGGTTATCTGGAGAATGGAGCAGGGGCAGTGAAGGGAGGCTCAGCATTGGAAGCAAAACGGAAAATGTTTTCAGTGTTTTCGGGAGGACTTTACTCGTCTCTGACTGCTGAGGTGGTTTTTATTTCAAATCAAATAAGAATAAAAAGGGACAAAAATCAATGGGCTTTTTGCTTGTTTATTTTGACATACTTTACATTTATTTATTTATTTATTTTTTACTTTTTTCTTTATGTTTACTGCCAAACGCTTGAAATCGAATGTTTGCCTCTCAGGGTGAAGCTGAGGGTGAGGATTTTTCCTGTGATATCTTTGGTTTTATATTTCTTTGGCACACAGCAAACCTGTCATGACATTATTAGAAAATTCACACCGAGAGGCCGGTGCGCAATCTGTTTGTAGCATACAGCAGGTGTAAGCAGGCAGGATGCCGAGTGGCCAGAACCCTCAGTGTCCCTTTCCGAGGGAGAAGATAGGAAATCTGTATTTTTATAATCTGCTTTCACTTTGTATTTTTTAATTTGGAAATTATGTAACTCTGGCAAAGTTTTCCGCATAATCGTACAGGATGCCCACACTGAGGATAGCTTTCTTTTTACTTCTCAAAAACATCGAACCTAATGCCTCGGTTTTTGGATCTAGAGATCAAAGCAATAAGTTTTAGGAACAGTGTTGACCTGGGACCTCTCCTGTGCTCTTGGAGACATATGAAACCTTTATTGTCTGGTGAAGGTCCAGTTAGTTCTCCGCGGAGATGTGTGTATGGCCAGCCTTCAAACAGATGCTCATGATGTGTATGTGGTTTCTTCGCACACTGCTTGTACACTGTAAAGGAAAGGAAAAGAACTGACACATAAGACAGATGTTAAACCTGCTTTTGGTTAAGTATCTGGGGAATGAAAGAAACAGTGATGCCCAAGATGATCAGAGTCCAAAGAAATAAAACCTTTGCGCTTACGGAAGGAAATAGGATAGCAGTACCACTTCAACCTCAGGGAGTTTGAGTTTGCACAGTGTTTTGGCAATACCACCCAACCTTCAAGTTTTTCATGAATGATAGGTTTTTCGCGCCTGTAGGAAAGCAAAGTGACAAAAATAGCCTCTATCTGAAGGAGATCGTATCTAATTAATTAATTAAAGGAAAATCTGGAAGGGAGGCTCTATTCCTTGTGCTATTAATTGCTTCAGTCTCACTTCTGATTCACCATGAAATAGGCTCCGGCCAAGAAAATTCAATCGCCTCTTTCGCACGAGAAGTGTAATTACAGGGAGCTTCAAATTAACAGCGGCTGAAAAGATTTCAACCAGCTCATTAGAGAATCAGTGGCAAACAGGCTTTCCAACGTCAGTGGGTGGTGGCCGCTTCCCTTTAATTGACAGCTGGGGAGAGACGTGTTACTACTTGCGATTTACCCGGAATTGGTTTATATACTTCTTTACAGACCAATCATGTTTATTTGCTCTCTCTGCCAACTGTGGATATAGGACACTACACTTTAATTTTATTCATTACAACCTCTCCTGAAGAAAACCTCACACCCATCACTTGGAGGCTAAGTAAGGCCCTCTTCAAGAGCAGATTGATAAGAGACAAGGTAAAATATGGTTCATGACATTGTTCGCCTGGAATGGTGAAGTCTCTCTGCTGAACTAGAGGGGGGGATACTTTTACCTTTCTCGTTCTTTGCTTTAAAACACTCGCTGCTTGTGTATGTTTTTGTGCACTTGTGCGTGTGCACACATCAGCAGTTCTAAATAGAAATGAGAATGGTACGTAAAGCTGGATTCATAGATTTAAAAAAAAAAAACCTTTCCACTCACCCAATTGCATTTTAGAAATAAAACTCATAACGCTAATCCAGTTTTTAAATGAACTCGATGAAATTACTAATCCCAAACAACCAGTGCAGAAATCAGCCTGAGTTAAGTCAGACTTTCAGGAAGTCACATTACTATCTCTAGGAGGAAGGCAGGTTGCAAAAAGATAACCTCATCCTAATTGGTCCCCCAAAGCCAGGAGTTAATTAACTGACAACTTACTGGATTTTTGCCCCTACTCTTAACTTAGAATGAACAGAAAAAGGTCAATATATTCCTTGTGTTAGTTACTTTTCTCTCATTGATGTGAGAAAATACCTGACACCCAAAGTTAGAGGGGGAGGGGTTTCCCTGGCGTACAGCTTGTAGAGGCTTCGGTTCACAGTCAGTCAGCTGAGGTAGGGATGCAAACAAGTGTCACATGGAAGAGACGACATGGTTTGCACAAGACAGCAAAGGGAACCAAAAAGTTTAGCAGCATCTTTCTGCCCCTTTTATCTTATTCAGAGTCCAGGGATAAGGGCGGTGCCAAACTAATCACTCACGTGTACTGGTTTAGCAACACACGCTCTTAACCCCTGCATCACGGATTCCAGATTCGACTATGAAAGAGAAAGTCCCACCTCACCTGCCCGAGGCTTTGAGGGGCAGCTAAATAGCATAATGACAACAAATCGCCTAGGACGCCCGGCTTCTATTTAGCCCACTTCCAGCTTTGCTAGACCAACAGCTTTCAAACCTCACATAGAGGAAGCTTTCCTTGTTCTACTACAAACTGTCCTATTTCTTTTCCTCTCATGGGACCTTTGGCAAAATCCAGCTGAAGCCGGCCGAGTCTTTTGCTGCAGTAAGCTTGGACTACACAGACTGGCTTTCTCATGTGCTTGGTGTTCACTTATTCCATTGCCATGTCCATTCCCCCCATTCCCAAGCCATGGTCTGACCGTTCTGCCTTTGTTGGAAGAACTACTCCCTCCCTCAGGTTTGGTCCCAGCAGCAGGCCTGCCAGTACGTCCCTGTCCCTGGGGGCGACACTGTACGGCTAACCTTGATCTCTGCTTTCAGCTTCACTGAGAATTAGGCGTCTCTGCCTTGACACACAGAATGCTCGGTGGCTCCACAGTGACCTGGGGGCCTCCCTCTCCTTTGGCCTGGCTCGCTGGCTCCAGCACAGTATTATTTATATTCCCATCGGCTGAGACGGCAGTGCCTCTGTGCTCCAGCTGTGTGAGTCACGACGGGTCCATGTGCCACCGAGCCACACGCCAGCCTCGCATTCCTGCCTTACTTGGGATATGTCCGGCGCTGAAGATTTCATCCAGTCTGCACAACAGCCAGCTGGCACAGGTCCTCCTGGTCTCTAGACTTCACAGATGTGAGGCCCAGGAGCGACTCGTGTTCATACAGCTCAGCAAGCGGCAGAGCTGCAATCGGATTCCATCCGTCTGACACCTGCACTGACCTGTTTATCTGCCTTCTCCCCTGGCTTCTTTTATGAGTTGGCTTTTCCCCATAGTCTCCCAACACTTGAGGGCAATGGCTTTTAAATGCTTTTTCTTTTGTTAGTATGTGTTCTTTTGTTAGCACATGATCTTTGCACTCACCTTGGCGTGAGTACCTCTGCATAATGCAGCTTCTTTTTCTAGTCCCCTTCCCACTCATCTCCCAAACTCCACCTCGAATCCTCTTTTCTCATTTTGTTCTTCTTCTTCTTAACGATTCTTAGTCCACGTTTGTGACACATATTGTGTACAACTGTTGAGGTTACTAGGTTCTTGAACATGTTATATATTAGTTCTACTTACATTGCCTTTCCTCCCCCTCTCCTTCCTCTCTCTTCTTCTGGACCCCTTCTCATTTGCAAGAGATCTGGCACATTATTTCTTCCTATCTGTTCTTTTTGTTTTTACTTTGCCTCACTCAAGTGAGAGGTACCATATGCTATTTAAGCTTGTGCAGCTGGTTTATCTCAGCATTATATTTTCCATATGCATCCATTTTCCCTAAATGTCTCAAATTTATCCTTCTTCAACTACAAATAATATTCCATTATGTATAGATGCCACATTTTCTGTACACTGGCTGCTGCCAGGATATATTTTGAATTGTGTTGCTAGAAACATTGGCTTGTATGTATAGCTTTAGTATACCTTTAGCTCTTTGTGGGAAATACCTAGAAAGGGAATAAATATATGGGTCACATGTTAATTCACATGTAAGTTTAGTTTCTTGAGAGATTTCCATACAGATTTTCAAACTAGTCACACTAGTTTTCATTCTCAAAAAAAGTGTAGGAGGGTTCCTTTCTCACCACAGCCACAGTAGCACTTTTTATTATTGGATTTCTTAATAATAACCTTTCTGGTATAAGAGAGAATTTTAGTATTGCTTTAATTTCCATTTTTTTTTTTTAGTGGCTCGAGTTGTTGAGCTTTTTTTTTTAATGTATTTGTTTGCTATTTGTACTTCTGAGAAGTGTCTGTTCACTTCACTATCCCATTTCTTGTTTGGATCATTTATTTTAGTAGACTCATTTGTTTTGAGTCTTTGATGTGTCCTAGATATCCTGTGTCTGAGGGCTAGCTGGAGAAGGTTTCTCTCTATTCTGTAGCTTGTCCTTTCACTTTACTAATTGATTTGCTTAATGTACAGATGTTTCTAGTTTACTGCAATCCTACTTGTTGATTCTTATTATTTCTTGTGCAGTTGGAGTTCTATTAAAAACCCACTCTTACACGTATGACTTACAAGAACTTTACTAATTTTGTCTTCCAGTAGGTTCCATGTTTGTTTTAATGCTTAGATTTTTGATCCATTTTGACTTTAGTATATGATAAGAAGTATGGGTCCACTTTCAAGCTTTCACAAACAACTAGTTTTCCCAGCACCATTTACTGAATGAGCTATCTTTCTCCAACTATATGCTCTTGCCTCCTTTATCAAAGATCAAATAGCAGAATGCACCTGGGGCTGTTTCTGTATCCTCTATTTTGTTCTGTGCCAGTTCCATGTTGTTTTTATCATTGTTTCTTGAGGAAAAAATCTTTGACATCTGTATTTTGCAGTTAACATTAGTGCCTCGACATAATAAATGCTCTATAAGTATTTATTGAATGGATGGAGGGATTGGTGAATGACTGAGTACGCTCTGGGGCCTTTCTGATGACTCATTTCCCGGTATCAAGGGAATGTCATTGTTCTCATTCTAGGTGCTCCATGGCTGAACACACAGTGCCCAGGAAATAAACTCTCCCCCAGTTTTCTGAGGGAGGAGGCCTCTTCCTCTGCCTAAGAGAGGTTAACCATGTCTACTGATGCTTTTTCTTAAGAAGTAAAGACAAATGTACTAGGCATGTATATCATAAAATTATAAAACTTTGAGAGACCCATACAATAAAATACTTTAAACAAATTATGGTCACTGAAAGTACATATCATACAACCTTGTGGAAAAGTTTTCTTTCTTCTCAGTCATTAGGGAATTCAATGTTTCAAAAGATAAATGGAAAACTGTTAAACTGTGATGAATAGGATGTTTTATGTGTTTGTAAAGTCTTCCTTTTCACAATTTTGCTTATTTTTTTTTTTGAGACAGGGTTTTACTTTGTAGTTCAGGCTGGCCCTGAGCTCACTATGTAGCCCAGGCAAGCCTCAAACTCAGCAATTCTCCTGCCTCTGCCTCCCAAGTGCTGGGATTATAGGCATGAACCACCACGCCCAGCACAATTTTGCTTTTGAAATAACATGATCTCAATTATTTTATTTTGCTTCAATAAGCCAACTTCATAGAAAAAAAAGTTTTCCTTTTCATCATGGCTCATTATTTGAACTATAGTGTGTGGGCTCAGTCCCCTTGATATCTATAAGCTTTTGATAAATTAACTACCTGGATGATTGACTGGATTGTTTTTTCAAAAGTCTTTAAACTGTCTTGAAGAAATGTGAAATTATTAGTTTATTTTAAAAATGATTCAGAGGACAGGTCCATAAGTTATAGAATTGGCAGGTAAAGTCTGAGTGGGTTTGTGATTCAGCCCCACTGTGAGAGAACAAAGGGAGAAGTCTAGTCCTCTAGCTCCCGTGTTAATTTTCCTCTCATGCTATCTCGCTGAAGTGACCTTCTGTCTTCAGGGAAAGCACCTTCCCTATATAAATAGGCTGCCGGGGGAATGATTTCCAGCTGACCTTCAAGTTAACCTTTAAAGTGGAAGGTAGGCTCAGACTTAAGCAATGTCCTCGGCATAGACTGAAACTAGACAGATGAAGTTCACTGCACCCTGTGTCCCCTTCAAGAGTGGTCTTTAACTTTCTTACTTTATTAGAATTATGTGCCTTGGATCCCATTTCGATTCCCAAAGATTCTAGTTTATTTTTCCTGGCAAATGACCTGGGAATCACATTTCTAGGAATCCTAGCTGATTTCATGGTGGAACCCAACTTGAAAACTGCTATATGGACTTTCGCACCATACAGACCAATCGTTAGTGGAGAAAACAAAAATGAGCTGCTCAGTGCTTTCGAGATAGAAATCAGCCTTTGTGGGGCAGGGTGGTGCACAGCTATAAGAGTAGCACCTGAGAGGCTGGGACAGCAAGGTTGCTGGAGTTCAACGCCAGCCTGAGCTACAAAGAAAGATTCCGTTTGTTTGTATTTAAAAATAGCCTGCAGAGTGAGATCCAGTGACACCTTGTCCTAGTTTACCTACTGCTGGTGACTTGCACCCTTGAATTCCAAAGGTTAATTTAGACGGCAGCATCACCTTGTTAGAACTTGTTAGAAACGACCCCTCTGCCCAGATCGATGGAGTGAGAGTCCACACTCAGACAGGGTCCCCCGTGACCCAACCTGTGTAGGGCGGAACACTGGCCCGGTACCCCTGTGTGCAGCATTGTGACTATCGGTGGGGACAGACATGCTGTGGGTTTTGTATAAAAGCCAAGGACAGATTTTGGTGACTATTTAGCCAGCACATCTTCATAATGGCACTGGGTCCCTGGTGCTCTTCTAGAAATTTCTCTCGGATCCCAGGGAAATCTCCCTACCCCGCTGCTTTCTGCCTTACCTTTCCATGAGAGGACGCCTGCGAATGTGCTTGTTTGTTGTAGTGGGTGGTCTGATTGGACTCATCCATTTTATATCTTATATCCAATTATGTATTATATAATGTCATTATATACATGCATTATTGTTCGTTACTTATATATATATATTAATAGTAGAACTAGGCACCTGTGGAGCACACGGGGTAGACTAAAAGTAAACCATGGAGCTGGTCACAATGGCATACTCCTGCAATTCCTGCACTCCAGGAGGCTGAGGCAGGATGATTGCAAATTGGAGCCAACTCTGGGAAACAGTGAAAATCTCTCTCAAAAATAAAAAATAGGGGGCCGGAGATTTAGCTCAGTGGTTCCGGCGCCTGCCTCACAAGCGCAAGGTCCTGAGTTTGATCCCGGTAACCACATAGAATGCTGGGCATGGAGATTCACGCCCACCAGCAATCAATACCACATACCACAGTGCCAGGCATGGTGGCTCACGCCTGTAATCCCAGCACTCGGGAGGCAGAGATAGGAGGATTGCTGAGTTCACGGTGGCTTGCCTGGGCTACATAGTGAGCTCAGGGCGTGCCTGAGCTACAAAGCGAGACCCTGTCTCAAAAAAAAAAAAAAAATAGGGCTGGAGATTTAGCTCAGTGGTTCCAGCGCCTGCCTAGCAAGCGTGAGGTCCCTGGTTCGATCCCCAGTAATCACATACAACAATGTCAGGAACAATCAGTACTGCATACCACAAAGCCAGGCATGGTACCTCACGCTTGTAATCCCAGCACTTGGAGGGCAGAGGCAGGAGGATTGCTGAGTTCAAGGCTTGCCTGGGCTACATAGTGAGCTATGGACCAGTCTGAACTACAAAGCGAGACCCTTTCTCAAAAAAATAAAAATAATAAAAGATAAATAATTTTTAGTTATTTATACTCAAATGGATGTACCTTCAGGACATACTCATAAGTGAAATAAATAGGTCACAGATCTGTAAATATCATATCTTTTCTCTGGCATAAGAAACTCAAGATGTAAATGAGCTCCAGAATATATGGTAGATACTATGAAATAGAAAATATTCAAAGGGAAATGGAGTGTAGGGGTAAGTAACGAGGGGAAGAAAAAATATGATGGTGATAAAAAAGGAAACAAGGTTTATGTATATAGGAAGCTGTGGGAAATGGCCTAGTCTAAGCGTCCCTGTCAGGCCTGGAGATCTGCACTGGGTGCTGCATCAACTAGCGTTGAGAGATCTGCACTAATTCAGACAGTGCTGCCCAGCTCCCAAGATAAGGCCTGCAGCCTTTGGAGTTGCTGCACTGGGACGCCTGACTGGGAGGGTAAACAGCCTCTGACTCGGCCCGCTGACCACTGCTTCTCAGGTTGGCAACATGTTGTTTTCCTTCCTGTTTCTGTGTGGGTTAGGACTGAATTCTGTAGAGTTAATTAACTGTGTGATGGATGTACTTATTCTTCTTAAAGTTAAGGATTAGTAAAAAATAGTATAAGAAAGAGATAAGAAAAAGATTTAAGAGAATTGTAGTTTGACATTTAAAGAACTGATTCCAGACAGCATGTTTATAGTTGACATCATACTCTTGTTTGTGCACTGATTTCCTGGATGCTTTGTTCCTGTTTTTCCTTACCTATAAGATAATATGTAACCATTTTCGACTCCATGTTGGCCTTTTGGAACAGTATAAATACAACCTGCTCAATAAACTGGTGCCTACTCAGTACTGACTAAGAGGGCCTCCAGAGCCCATCTGTTCTTTTCTCTTCTTAATCCACGCCCCTTGACTTTGTGACCCCGCTGATCTGTCCAGCAGGTTTGGACAGGAAGCGGGGGTTGTAGGGTGGGTGGAGGAATGGAAAAAGTGAGAATTAAATTGTGTCATATACTGGTACAAATTCTCAATATTGTGTGCAATCATGATGTGTGTGTATGTATAATGTACCAATAAAGATTCAAATTTTAAATAAATAGTAAAAAGAGCTAAGGGTGTAGTTTAGTGTGATGGCCCTAGGTTCAATCCTTAATACTGAAACAAAATTAAACAGCATGCTTTTCATGAGAGGTAGTTCATGTAGGAGATAGAAATGAATTTCAAAGCCAATAGAACCTTGTTTGTGAAGAATCACATTCCCAGGGGAAGTGGGAAATGTTAAAATGTAGAATTTTGG
The DNA here is from genome assembly GCA_004025085.1 of Thryonomys swinderianus. Lineage (NCBI taxonomy): Eukaryota > Metazoa > Chordata > Mammalia > Rodentia > Thryonomyidae > Thryonomys > Thryonomys swinderianus. Next base: position 19,948 of record PVIC010012733.1, on the reverse strand, counting down.
AGAAAGCTAGGCCTTGTCATATACCAGCAATGTCATATCCTTGAGCCTTTATGTTCTCCTTTGTAAAAAGGAGATAATACTGTGGCTCCAGTCTCAAAGAAATGTTTCAAAGACCCAGAGAGAAAGCAAATCTGAAAGACTGTTTAAACTGTCATGTATTTCATGTGAAGAAGGAGTTTTTGCTAAACATTTTGGAAAATATTCCTTAGAGAAGACACTTCCTCCTGAAATGTGGTTGAGGATTTCTTTCTACTCTCACACTGGAACTGAACCCATTAATATGAATCGAAACCATTAATGTGTATTTGTTTAATCAGGTAAATGAGAGTGCATATCAGCTTGATATCCTTGCTTTCTTTGCAAAATATTTCAGTACCTCACCATTAACAAGTTTCTATGTTGTTAAATATTATTTTAATTCCTATAAAATGTTACATTCTATAATTTATTCTTCTATCGGACACATGGGAGGCTTTGAGTCATCTGCATTTCTTTAAGCATTTTGGTCTTCTGAACCCCAACTCATCAGGCATTCTAGACCTTCTTTAGCTGGTATCTTAAATTTGTGCATACTCTTCCCACACACCAGTTCGAAAGGCCTCTGAACCAGTTGTTGGGTATAGTCATAGCAACAGCTCCACTGATGGAAGCGATTCCTGTCTTCTTCTCTTACCTTTTCTCTGAGACACAATATTCAACATCCACATCCTAAATGAAGAGAGGATTATTTCGACTCATAGTTTCAGAAGTTGTAGTCCATGGTCAGCAGGGTCCAAGATGGTAGATGGGCCCCACAGAGGACAGCTGTTCACTGCACGGCTGCCAGGAAGCCGAGCATATCAAAGAAGGAACAGGTAAGGGAGATGGGCCCTTCCAGGTCATGCCTGCAGCAACCTGCCTCTTCTTATCAGACCTTATCTCTCATCAACAACTCAGCTGTAATGCCCCATAATCCAGTCACTCTCCAAACACGTGAGGCTCTGGGACCATTTTAGTTTCAAGCCATAAAAGAAAGCTTGCCCTGAATGATTTTAATGGGATCAAAAGCTTTTGCAAATTCTGTCCCACTGACTTTTGTACTGTGGGACTTTAGAGCAGCTCTGTAATAAACACCTATGATTTAGATTACACTATAAATGATATTTGAGAAGCTATAATTGTCCTATCCTCATTTAAAAATTAATAGCTAATAGCTGAGTGTTTAATATGTGCCCAGAACCTGTATCCTCTTATTTAATTCTCTCAATAAGCCAGTGAATTAACTTCAGCTAATTTTTAAAATTTTATACCTGATAAATGAGGCTCAAGGAGGTTAATTAAATCACTCAAATATGTTTTACAAGGCCATGAGTAAAGACAAGTAAACAAAAAACAGTTCTTCATTTTCTAAGTCTCTTGGCAAACTCAGTTATGTTCCTGGTATCCTGGATTCTGTGCCAAATATTACTAGTTTCTAAACACAAAACTCATTCTTCTGTGTCTAAGCTAAGTGACGCTTACATTTTTATAGGGCTAGTTTTTTCTAAAAATGTGAATTAAAATGAATTGAGAAGTTTCAGTGTCAATAATTGGATCACATTTCCGATTAATTAGGATCCTATTCAGACAATACTCTCCTGAAGTATAAAATAGGATACAGCCATGTTTTGATTTTTTTTTTTACTCTTAGTTTACTAATGCATGTGTGCCATGCATAGTACACACAATTCCCTTGTGGGAAGTTGTAACATGTACAGTGTTTTTTTCCCCTTTGCCTTCTCTTCTCTCCCTGCCTTGAATCCTTTTTCAGTTTTAGTATATGCTTGCAGTACATAATGCTTACATTCCTGGTGTAGTGTGTACATGTACATAACACATCCCAGGTCCTTTTTTCTACATTGCTTTTTTTTCTTTATACAACTGGTCTTATTTTTCCCAGGAAGTGGTATATACGTTAGAAAGCTTTGGGTAAAGATGGCTTAATGAATCTGATTTAGATTTCTAAACATTGATTTATTTTCCCTCAACTGAAACGTTGTTAGAAGTAAGAAGGAAACAATTATATCAGTGATATCTTAACACCAAATAATATGGGAATAGAGTGATGTCATAAGTTTATGGAGATAAAAGCAGAGTTGTATTGTCATTAAATTCTTATTGCGGACTTTGACTCTAGTGTAGAAAGGCACCTTTAAGTCATGTATGCAATTAACCCATGTGTGTGTCAAAGAATCTGGTTCTTACCAAAGCACAGTGAATCAGGGCCAAGCCACATAAATGAGAACATTGTAATAATGAAAGCTCATGTAACAATGTTAGACAATAGAGGCAAGGGTTTACCAGATGTCCTTACAGAGCTCAGCATTTCAGCTTATAAGGCAAGAGGGTCATGTTAGAGGACCTTCCCCTCATGATCAAGGTGTACTTTTTGTTAACTTGTTGATCACCTGCTTAAGCAATTATTTTCAGCTTCTTTAACAAATTACTGGAAACCTCACTTCTGCCAAAAAGCAAATCCAGAGATTCCTATTTTATACCAGAATTTCTTTTTAGATATAAGGAATTGAGACTGTCTGTACTGAGCTGGGTCAAAACATGTCAAAGAACAGAGTTAGGTAAGGCAGCTTAATGTAAAGTAACTCAGTGTGTAACACATCTTGTAGGCTCTGGAACACAAATAAGGTGGAACATGAGGATACTCATGTTTTTCTCTTTGCTTTGTTTGGACAGTATTCAACTAGCTGAGCAGCTCTATAAATAGAGGGAAATGTCATCGTTTTTTGGAAAAATACTAGCGATAATACAGGAACAATAGGATGCAGGTGCTGAGTGGGAACACACTGGTAATTCTGTCTCTGATTAACTATTCATGAAGGTCTGTGACCCTAAATACATTAACAATCACAGCCATGTAGCTGAGTGGGAATGAGAAAATGTTCTGGAGAAATAACTCTCCGTAAGAAACACCTAAGCATAATTAAATATAACCCGGACTAAGCATTTCCTGCCATTAATCACTGCACAATGTCACTCCCCTGAACTCTGGGTTCCGTAAACTCCAGGAACCATTTCTGGCTCTGCTCTAGAGGTCTTGTGCATTGGCCAGAGGCTGGAAATAACTGGCTTCTGCCGAGAGGACAGGGACGTGTTGAGAATTCACCCCTTATACCGTTTTAAGCCTTAAGAAGTGACATCTACATGAATCCTGAGTTGAAGTTGTTGGACAGACTCTGTTTGTCACATGAGCTTACAAGGAATTGTAAACACTTTAGAGAAAATTCCCCATACAAGTGATGTTCTGGTACTGCTTGGAGAAGTGGTCTTATGAGTCCCGAACCAATATGCAGAAGCGTAACATGAACGGCTGCTGGAATAGTATTCTACTTATAGCTTCTACTTACAAAGAGTGTTTTCATGTCTTCATTAGGAACCATCAAGATTCTATAACTGTGCACACTGGCAGCATCATAAAATGTACATCAGGGTCCAAATGGATGCTAACATCCTAGTTCAAAACTTCCCCATCTTGATGCAGGAAAAAAGGTTCTCTTAGGGAAAATTAATTAAGGAAAAACAAGAACAACAAGCCAAGGTTGTTTCTCGATAAGAGTTGTTGCCTCTGGTTCCTACCTACCCCTTTGCCGGTTCTGTTTTCACAGGGCATTTTCTACCAATACCCAACAAAATTAGCCACCACTTGAACTCTAAATCTGAATTCTGCTGCTCTGTAAACTCTGGCCTGTGACTCTTGCTCCATTTAGCTCCCAGCTATCCTTTTCTGCCTCTGACACATTTTAGGTGTTCTGCTCTCTTTGCCTGGATTTGGTATCTGGCTACCATCCTAGACGGTGGTGACCTTGGACAGGTTTTCACTGGATTCTGCTCCACGTAGTTCAGATGCTCAGTTCATACTGGAAGACATTCCAGTATGCACACCCGAGGAATCCTCTCCCTACCCGTGGTGAGCAAGGGGTGGGAGTTGGCCAGTGAAAGAGTTGGGCATTCTCAGGCCAGGGATTGGGATGAATTTTCCTCCTTCAATGGAATTTCTTCTAGGAAGCTCAGGAGAGAGTAAGGGAGGGAAGCTTCACAAAGGTGAGTCAACTCTAAGAAGCTGAGTGTCAGAAGGACTATCTGTGCCAAAGGAGCCAGAGATGTGCTGATGCAGCACTTCGGAGCCTGTAATTTAGGGCTAGTGTCAGGAACAAAGACATGTGGAGAAAGTGCTTCAGGACTTTTTTCCTATGAGTATTGGTGGTAACGGTGAAACTAATGGTTATAATAATAAAGCTCTGCATAGTCATTCTACCTCCATGTTTGAGTTTGGTCTCCTGGAAAAGCCTATATTCCCCCCTCCCTTCTTGTGTGCTTCCCACGCTAGGACACTGGCCATTGAATTAAAACAAATAATTTAGGGGTTAAATTCTTGGATTTTAGTTTCAGTTTTGCCACTTTTCCAGCTGTCTGGATCAGAGTCTTTTCTAGGTTTGGTAGAAGCCAGCTCAGGGATGCTGTGAAGGTTCACTGAGATACCATGTGACAAGACTGTATTACCACAAGTTATTTATTAGTTTTTTTGGGGGTATTTCTTGTATCTACAGTTGAATTTTTGTTGGGTTTACCATGATAACTCTTTCTGTTTTATTTTTCTGAAATAATGTATACGAAATATCTGACATTTTCCTGTGTAAATGTGACCAGCTATTATTGTTGTTTCTATATATGGTGTGACTTGCATTGAATCACACACTAAGTGCATGTGAATGCTGTGATTAGCAGCCAAGTCCTGCTGGGGGTTTAACTCAGTGGCACTGTGCCTGTCTCACAGGCACAAGGTCCTGAGCTCCATCCCCCGTACTGGAAGAAACAAAAATGAAAACAAAACAAAACAAAACGGATCTCAGCCTAAAGAGGGTTCCATTTAAAGATGGTGTCAGATGCCAACTGTCTTTACTCCTTGACATCAGGGGATATTTGAATGATATTTTAGATAGTACTTTAAAGCAATTCTCACAGCCTTCAGCTGCACCTTTCAAGCACACTGAAACCAAATGAAAACTGCCAAGACTCTTTTTCTGCCAGATGTGGAGTATTTCCTTAAGTATATTTACTTATATTATTGAGGTGTAAAGGCCCTTCTTTTGCCACTTAACATACTTCATTTTAGCTTCAAACTTCCAGAGTATCTTACTTTGTGGTAGATCTGGTTCCTCAATTTACAAGCTGGGGAGCAATACACGAAAGACAAAGACAAATACACTCCACTGGGTCCGTAGCCTGCCCTTCCTCTGTGGGCCTGCACACTACCCAGAAGGACTTGCTGAAAGGAGAATCTAGAACTCTTCTGTTTTTAGTATTTCATTGTGCATGTTTAGATCCCCGAATTTCTGATTTACTCATATATACACATCGGTTGCCTACAAAAGCAGGCAAATGCAATATGCCAGGAGAAGCAGATTCCTCAAACTGCAAGTTCGAAGGAGACCAATGTTTATGTGAAACCAAAAGAAGAATCCAGAAAGGGGAAATGTGTGATTTGTTGCAAAACATGGGATACCTTTGAGAGTGAAAAGGGAACTGTTAATAATTATGCTTGTGACTAGACTTAGCATATGAAAATTATTAATGTAATTTATCCTCAGAGAAGAAAAACATGATCAGCTCAGTCAATGAAGGAAAAGCCATTTGATGAAAGAGGCGTGGTTTGTGATTATAACTCATAGCAGATCAGGAGTAAAAGGACATTTTACTCCTTTGTAAGGACATTTGTTGAATCCACTGAAGGGTGTATCACAGTATGCTGATGACACTGTACTTTAGGGTGATCTTATTGTTTAGGTCAAGAATGTTCACCTGGCCTTCTGCACTCATAGGCAGGTATTTTGGAAGTAACTGAATTCTGGGGATCTATGACCGATTCACTGTTAGGATGTATATGGTTAGAAGAGAGTCACTGCAGCTTTGATCTGGAAGGTACACGTATGTTCCTCCTGGCTCTTCCCTGCTCTCTGTTTCCTGGCTGCCACGATGCCAGCAGCTTTCCTGTGCTCTGTTCTCTGCCACTGTGTCCTACCTCACAGATGACTGTGAGCTAAAACCTCTAAAATCTATGAACCAAAAGAAACCTCCCCTCCGTGGCAAGGTGGAGGATTTTGTTCTGCAGCCAGGAGGGCAACTAAGGCAGGTGACACACTAAGCAATTTCTCCTTAAATGGAGGATAAGGATGATGCCTGATATTGAGTCTTAGCTCATGCCATGAAGCAAGAACTAAGGGACATGAAAATTGGAAAGGAGAAATAAATACTATTGTAACCACGTAGTTTATTTATGTAGAAGTTCCTAAAGAATCAGTAAAACAATTACTTAGTGAATTTAGTAGGATCTAGAGTTATAAGACAAATGCATAGAAGTCATTTATCTTCTAAATGCAAATAATAGCAAACAACAAAACAATTCTATTTAAAATAACATCAAAACAGAAATATTTAACCAAAGATCTATCACTACACTGAAAACCAAAGCATTGCTAAAAAAAAAAGAAATTAAACAAGGTTATTCTAACAAATGAAGAAATGTGTCATGTTTATGGTTTGGAAGATTCAAAATTTTCAAGATGCAAATTTTGACCAACCCAAAAGAAGTTTATCTCAAATTCAGTGAAAATCCCAACGTTTTTTTTTTTTTGGAGGGTCAACTGACAACCTGACTGTAGAAATGCAAATGAAAATTCAAAGGACCAAAAGGCAATACAAACGAAAGGAACATGTTAGGAAAAATCACATGACCTGAATGAAATACTTGTTTTTTTTTTTTAACACAAATTCTTGTTTTATATAGTAAACAGCCTTTTCCTTCATTTAGACAGATAAGTGGACCAGAGTGGAAATCCAGAAATAAACCTACACTTTAAAGATCAGCTTTTTAAAATTGTGTTTAAAATATATAGCATAACACTTAACATTTTGAAACTCTCTTTAAGTGTGCAGTTTGAAACAGGGCATGATTCACATGGTTGTGCATACGGCTCCACCACCCCCCCACCCCAAGAGCATGGCCGGTAGACACTGGCTCCTCCTCTTCCGCCGCGTGTAACTCTTCCTTCTTACATTAAATTCACATAACACAAGATCGTAGGTTTAAATGTGGAACACAAGCTACAAAGCTTTTTAAGTCAATCAGAAAAAAGAATCATGAGGCCCTATGTGGGTGATAAATTCTTAGCAATGACATCAAGAGGAAGATTCATAAATTTATAATCTAAGCTTAATCAAGATTCAAAAATTTTACCCTGTGTAAGACTAAGAAGATGACAATCCAGGCTATAGATTGGGAAAAACTATTTCAAACCATAAAGGTGTCATACTTCAAATATGTGAGGGTCAGCTGAGTATGGTGGCTCATACCTGTAATTCCAGCACTAGGGAGGCAGAGTTTGAGCCTTACCCGGGCTACGTAGTGAGTTCAGGGTCAGCCTGAACTATACAAAGTGAGACCTTGTCTCAAAAAAAAAAAAAAAAAAAACAAACAAACCCAGAACCAAAAAACACCCAAATGTATGAAGAATCTTCAGATCTCAACAGTGCCAAAGGCAAATAAACTGGAAAACAGATGAAAGACATATGAACCCTTCACTGAAGCTCTCCTATGAAAGGCCCCTAAACCATGAAGACGTTCCTGGTCACTGACGACGAGGTGTGCTTATATCAAACACCTAGAACTTCAAATCATGACAGTAATTAATCTTGGAGAGGATGTAAAGAAACTCACTTTCCCATACATTACTAATAAGAACAGAAAATAGTACCATCACTTTGAAAATCAATTTGGCTATTTCTTTAAAAACTGAATTTACACTTACCATCCAACTCAACCATCACTGTCTGGACACTTCTCCGGAAAAGTGAAAACTGTACAAGGATGTTGACCATAGCTTTGTTCAGATGGAATGAGAAATCACCAGGGCGTCCTCCAATAGGTTCCGTAAACTGTGATGCAACTATAACCTGGAATGTTACATAAGGCGACCTATTGATGCCTACAGCATCTTGGAATTTCAAGAGCATTATGCTGAGTAAAAATATCCATATGATTTGCATGGTATCATCAAAATAAAAGTTACAAATGTGGAGAACCGGTTAGTGACATCAAGTGTTAGGGAAAGGGATGGTGGTGATGGGATAGATTTGATTATAGGGGACAACAAAAGGGGGCTGTTTGTGGTGATGAAATCATTCTATATCTCAGTTATGATGGTGGTCACAAAATTCACAAATAGCATAGGGATCAAATAGCATAGGGCTCTGTGTACAGAGTATGGCAATGTCACTTCCAGTTATGATATATCACAGTTATACAGGATGCAACCATTTCAGAAAACTGGATAAGCGGACCACCCTCTCTTCACAGATATGTTTGAGATATACTCAAGTATCTTTGCAACTTTCTGGGAATCTACACTTAAAAATTCTAAAACTCTTCTGCCTCTAGAAAGATAATACTAAGCAAATAAAATACAAGCTCACAGGAGATAGTATTTTTCATATATTCATATTTCATGAAAGTGGTGCAAAAGATATCTAATGGACCTCTGTGTATCCAGAACAGCCAAATAAATAATCCATTGAAAATGGGCAAACTATTATACACATGTTTTGTAAAGAAGTATCAAAGGCCAGTGAGCACATAGGAAAGACAGTTAACATCTAGGGTTCTTGGGAACACACAAGTTAAAATTATGTTGCGATATCTCTTCATATTCACCGAAGTGGCTAAAATTAAAAAGACCGATAACATTAGATATTGGCTAACACTTGGAGCAACTATAAATCTCTTACAACTTGCTGGTAAGTGTGTAAACTGGGACAACCATCTTGGAAAACCGTTTGGCAGGTTATTTTAAAGAATGATAGCTCTGCATTACCCAGTGACCCCAGTCTTAGGTATATCTTGAAGAGAAAGGAAATATATTTCTGTAAGACTATACAAGAATGCTTAAAAATTTTGCCAAACTGGAAGCAAACCACATGCCACCAGCAATGAGATATACTCAGGAAAAGGAATCAATAATATGGACAAATCTCAAAAACACAGTATTGAATAAAATAGAGCAAGCATAAAAGCACACACTTTATGATTTCATTTATATAAAGTTCAAGATCTGTAAATAGAAATCTGTGTGGATCGATATCTGAAAATTATTAATATCTGAATATTTTGAAGTAGATTGACTAGACCAAGGGATAAAAGAATTTTCTTGGGGTTGTAAGAGGTTTTTTTTTGTGTGTGTCTTAATTGAGGTTTACAAGTGGAAACATTTGTTAAAAATCACTGACCTACTCTTAAACACTGTGCTTTTCATTTTATGTCACTTTTAGGTCAAGACAAAGCAAGATCTAGACCTGCACAGGCTCCCAGGTGACCAGAATATTCTGTCACTTTAAGTTTGGAAGCTTTTCCCTGAGGCTGGCATCGTGGCAGGAGAGTCCTCAGCTCTTACAGAGAAATGATTTTAAAAATCAGCTGGTGACTAAGCATAACCAGTATCATTCCTGGATCCCCAAAGAACAAAGAAGTCGGACAAAGATGGAAAATCATCCGAAGCGGGAGGTGGTTAGGGCAGCAGCCAGGAGTGACCACGGCCTTCCCTGGAGCCTGCTGCCTCTGCTGCAGCAACGAGGGGTCCTCCAGTGCCCAGCTGTCTGGCCCTGCTGCTGTCTGGAAGCCCAGGAGTTTTCTCTGCACTGTGGGCACTGAGTCGGACTTTCTGGATCAGAGACTTTAGGAACGGAGCGTGTTTATAGTCTGAGGCATTCTTTATGCTGCCCTTTTCTTTGCTTCAATTTCTGTCTTAACGACTCTTTGCAAAGTTCGATTTCTGCCCAAAAGTTTGTATTTTTTGTAACAGATTTTGAATCAAGGGCTTCCTTTAGGTGTGATGGTCGCCTCATCTCTAAACTGTGTTTCACCTTTTTCATTAATTAGAGGATCCTCGGTGCTGACCAGAGAGAATCAGCTTCCCTGGGAGTTTCAGAATTGCTTCATTGATGGAGAGAATATTTGGGCCCCGACAGCATTACTTATGCAGGATTCCCGTCTTACAAAGAAGGCACTGTACGCAGCGTGCGATTGATGTTTGAGCACTGTATAAAACAAAGAAGAGAAAAGCAAAGGCCCTCTCTTGTCTTATAGCTCTGCTTCTTCTCAGAATTCTTCTGAAGCTTGCTTCGCTTTCTTACACTTTTAAGACAGGTTGCACATCCCTAATCTGAAATGCTCAAAATCCAAAACATTTTGAAAACCAATATGATGTGACAAGTGGAAATCTATTCCACAAAACATTGCATGTGCATTAATAAAATTATTACACAAAATACTGTTAGGCTATGTCTGTAGTTCTATAGTTTATGTGCAGCACGATGAATTTGCAGTTTACCCTTGAGTACCACATCCGAGATGTCTGGCTCTTTGTATCCATCTAGCTAGCTAGCTATCTTCCAAAATCTGAAAAAAAAAAAAAAGAAAAAATCCAAAATTTTTCTGTTCCCACACATTTTGGGTAAAGAATATTCACCTTCATTCCGAATAGGTTTTCCCTCCTGCTGTCCCCATCAAGGTTGCTTGCCACGTCTCTCTGCAGCCTCTGCAGCCGGCCCGCTTGGAATGGTTTGGAGTCTCTTCTCAGCCCCCATCTCTGGCCATGCTCAGCGCACCTGCAGCCGCTCCCTGTCCCGGCCCCTCGTCCGCATCTCCGCTCCCACCTTGCTGAGACATTATTGCCCGGCGTAGCCCTTCTCACCTGCACCTCTGCCCCACCTCACTTCCCCACCTCTAGTCCTTGTCTCCATCCAAATTATTCCACACATTTAAGCCCAATCATTTTGCTTACTGTTCAGCTCTAGATAGTTGGGTGCACTAGTATTTGATGAGTATATGCTTGTGATTGTCATCTCTTCTTCTTAGATTATTTCCTTTACAAGGATGTTGGGACCGTCATCACTCTTAATTAGTCTTGCCTTGAAATTCACTTTATCTGCAAATACAATCACTACCCCTGATTTTTTTTCTGGGTTCTCATTGCATGGAGTATTGCTCTCCATTCTTTGACTTACAGTCTATGTATTTCTTTTTTAGTTAAATGTGTTTCTTACAGACACTATATTATTGAATTTCTTCTTTTTTTGAAAATTGAATTCTTTATTGGTACATTTTATATACGGCTCACAATCACACTCAACATTGGGGGATTTGTAACAGTATATGACACGAATTAATTCTCATTTTTACCCATATGTTGAACCTCTTCTTGATTCATTCATCTCAGCTTTTTGGTTTGTTCGTTTTTGTTTTTTGAGATAAGGGCTTAATTTGTAGTTCAGGATGGCCCTGCACTCACTACATAGCCCAGCTAGCCTCAAACTTATGGAGATCCTCCTGATTCAGCCTCCTGTATGCTGAGATTACAGATGTGAGTCACCTTGTCCAGCAAGTCTGTTTCCTTGGATTGGTGAATTGAGACCATGGATTGGTGAATTGAGACTCTGATACCAGAGGCTGATGGTATAACTGATATATACTGACTTATCCCTCTCTTGCTATTTTCCTGTTGTTGGCCTCTCCACATTTAATTTCTTGGCTTGCTGAGGAATTTACTAAGCTGAGGTGTGGATTTGTAATCCTCATCATCTCTTTCTCAAATATCCTTCAGAACATTTTGGAGTGCCAGTCTGGCACTCATGAAGTCCCTCAGGTGTTCTTTGTCATAGACATATCTTATTTCTTCATCGATCTTGAAAGAGTTTTGTGGGATACATACACCTGGGTTGGAGGTTGTTTTCTTTAGGGGTTGAGATACTTTGCTCCACCCTTTTCTTGACTTGAGAGTTTATGCTGAGAAGTCTGCTGTGATTATGATGGGCTTTCTTTGGTATGTGATTTGTTTCTTTGCTCTACAGCTTTTAATCTTTTTGGTTTAATTTGGGGTTGAAACTTGTAGATTGCTGATGGTAAGTATGTTTATTGCTAGTGTTTAGGACCTTTAGGAAATGATTACTTCTCAGAACTGTCTTCTAGGTGTAGCTGATTTTCAGATTTTGAGTCCCTGTCCAGTTTGTTGGGGACAAGAAATTGGGGTCATGGAAATCCCAGCAACACTGCACCTTTAGTTCCCCTGAAGTTCAGGCTGGTTTCTGTGTCTGAGGCTGGAACTGGACCTGTGGAGTCTCCAACTGTCTGCTCGCCCACAGTGGCTTACACCGCGCTCCCTGACCTCCTGTGGGTTCGAACTCTGATGCTGGCACTGGCAGCCACTAGACGGAGCCAAACTCAGTTGGCCCCTCTCCAAGATGGCTACCGACCTCTCACTCTCTCCTGGGGGACATCCACAACTCAACAACTCGCTAATTACTGTACCATTGCTAATTACTGCATCCATTGCTCCGCTCCACGGATGCTTCTCTCTGCAGACATCTTTGTGTTCACAGTAGTCACGGTTGGACTGCAAGTTTGAGTCGCTCGTGCGCCACAGCAAGTTTGGGCTCAGGTAACAGGGGCTGCCTGTTATCTCCTTCTTAGCGATTCTCTTTGCTTTCCCAGGGGCTTCAGTTCTCACTTCGGATCCTTCCTGGATCCTGGGGACCCACTTCGCTCCTTCTTCTCTACCTCATGTTTCTTTACTCCAGTGTCTGGGCACCAAACCTTGGAGACGCCCTGACTCTGCCACTCCTCCACCTTCTGGGTATCGCCTCCACCTACCGTGCAGTTCAAATCACCAAACTCCCACGGTCAGAAAACGTCAGCACTCTACTATCGCTTACAGAATTAAGTGCAAGCCTTTCCTTGGGATCGGCTTCCAGCTTCCTTGTTGATTATTCTCTGGTGAGTGCTCGGTAGTAGCCTGACTATGGTCATATGTTTTCCAACTGTGGTCTTGGCTATTCTCGTATCTGCCTTTTGAAATAACTTTCCTCTCTCTCCACTTCATCCCTCAATTCTTTTTTTTTTTCTTTTTTGCTTTTTGAGACAGGGTCTCGTGTTGTAGTTCAGGCTGGCCCTGAGCTCACTATGTAGCCCAGGCAAGCCGCCGCGAACTCAGCAATCCTCCCGTCTCTGCCTCCCGAGTGCTGGGATGACAGGCGTGAGCCACCACTTCCGGCATTGTGGTATGTGGTGTTGATTGTTGGTGGGCGTGTCTCCATGCCCAGCATTCTATGTGGTCACCGGGGATCGAACTCAGGACCTTGCACTTGCGAGGCAGGCACCGGAACCACTGAGCTAACCCTCCGGCCCCATTCCTCAATTCTTATTCCATGGTAGTTCCTTTAAGAAGTCTCGCTTTGGTTTCCAACTGGACCTGTTTTTTTCCTCTTAGAAATCTTAAGACACTTGAAAATAAAACCTATGGACTCTCTGTCTTACAGTAAAGTTTATGTCTTATTCTCACTATTAAATTGTAACCTCCTTTAAGGAGAGGCTGTGTTCTCCTTATCTCTGTAAAACTTTCTGTATTTTATGCAGGAGTTACCATACAGCAAACATTTAATAAATGGTGATTAAAATCCTGTTTAAAAACTATAGTTATACTACATTAAGTTTGGATAGGACTGAGATTTTAGAGTATCAACTCTTCCTTTTCAGATAATTGACCACTGTATTCAGTTTGTATAATACATAAAAAAATGAGGCGAAAGGGCAAGAGACAAGGCTTTATTCTTTAGTTCTGTCTAAGCTATCATGAACTTGACATAGCTCTCAGATGAAGAGACACTGTATTTCCTTAGGAAATAATATGGACTCTGTAAGGAAATTGTATAAGAGACAAAATGAGCTGGAAAATACAGAGATGACTGATAGTGTCCATCTGTGCTTCCAGCAGAGTGACTGTGATCTCACCAACCTACTCTGGAATCATGATCATTTATTCTTTAAAATATCTTATTATCATTATTAGTGCTGAGATCTTGCACATGACAGGCAACACTCCATTCCTGTGTAAAGTATTATTTTTGTACTGCATTTTAATATTTGGTGGTACATTCTTACAAATGTCAGGCTGTCTAGGTTTCACTGAAGGAACCGAGGAAAAGATGTTCTTGTCTAAGTTTGAACAGGGCATTAAAGGGAGAAGAATGGAATTTTATGATAGTGGAATTGAATTCTTATGGGAAAGGGAAGCTGGTGTGGAGTTTGGGGATGGGAAGCTTATATATCCCCCTCTCATTGCCTAGAGATTTCTTTCTGGAGCTGTTCTCTGATGAAAACCTGACATGTTTCATTTCTGTTTTAAATAAGAGCCAGTCCCCTTCCAGAATGATCAATATATATTCACTGGTGGGTTGATGATCGATGCCCTTGACTATTCCAAATAGATTAGCATTGCCTGTCCTGATGGCCATGTGGAACTTCCATCTAAGATGACCACTGGCCCTTCCTGCAGCCCACAAATGACTTGGAATCACGTTTGATTTTTCTGACTTGACAAACCGTTGGCTTGAAACATCTTTGAAGCCTGAACCCTGGCTTGCTTAATTCCTCCTAAGACACTTTGTTTAAATATGAGAGGATCCCAAATCTTATGAGAAATGTTCTTCAGATTACTTTCTGCAGATTACTTTTTGTTTCTGCAGACCTTGAAGGAGCACAGGTTATTTTATTTACAATCTTCATCTTGTTTGCTCACTCTGTAGGCTTCTTTCCCTTCTAATGTGAAAAACAAATTCTGAGACAGGAGAGCACTTAACACAAAAAGTTTAAAGAAGGGCGTGAGGAATATGATACTTTTAGTCCTGGATAGGGAACTGTGGTCCCAGAGGATAAAGTAGGAGGAGACAAACTTGGGCCACCTCTTTCCATTTTGTCTAAAGAGTGCTGTAGGTAGAATTCTCATGAGCAGTGATCCTGGAAAAACTGGTTTGTAAGACAATTTTCCCTAGCTTCTTGGGAAGAAGCCAAAGAGGAGAAATCCTTTCCAACTGGGGTTTTACCTCTCTAATTTCAGTTTGTATACTTTTCAGACTTCTATTTTTGTCATTGGTGAAGATCAAACTCAGGGTGCTGCAGGCGGAACTTTTAAAAATTGAACATGAACAGGGAAAATTTAGTTGGAATGTGTTGGGAAACATTTGAAGAGTAATATATGAAGTCCCATTATACAAAATTAGACACCATTCTACACACATACCATGTAAATCCTTCTAGAAGTTTTCCCAAGAGAATATACATGTACATAGATTTTTAAAATATTAGTCATACTAATTGCTATACTATCTGTGCTTAGTTTTTGGTTTTTAAACAGTCCTTTTAATTGCTGTCAATGTGTAGATAGACATACATCTGTATTTGCAATCATTTTGTGTATTTGATTTTAGCAAATGTCTCATACTATTCATATGTCCTTGTTTCAGTACTGAATTTAAACAAAGTTGCAGTGCAGAGCATTTACTATCTCGCCTAATCCTATGCTTATGTTGGGGCTAAATTTCCTGGACTGCAATATTAAATTAATATTTTGGGCAAAGATTTCTTGCTTTTTGACCCAATAAGGTCTTTAATGTAACTCACATATCATTACATATTATTCAAGATCGCCCTGTTGCTCTTAAATTTGGGTAAAAGCTCTCATTCTGTAACGGAGCAGATAACTATCCTCCCTATAACTTCTCCACCTTCCTTTTACTACTGTCTGTTTCTTTTTTAATCCCCTAAATCTATATGATCAGTGTGCCATGTTAATTTAAGTTTGCCTGTAAAGCTAAGCAAAGAGTTCTGGCCTCATTGCCACAGGCGTTTGGTGCCCATTTGTGCTCTCTGATACTCATCTGGAGACTCGAGATGCCACGGGAAGAATCCCATCACGTGATGCCCAACCCTCCGCAAGCCTCTTTGACAACACATCTCAAAGCCCGTTTTCTAGATAAACATTTCCTTATAGCCTGTTAGTTCTGCCATGAATCTTAAGCACTGCCTCCCAGTTGACCATTTAGTTGGGGAAAGTTCCATACGGCCAGACTGTCCCGCATGAGGCCTCCAGGAATTCTGGTAATGATTGATTTGGGTGGATTGGCTATGGTTTGTAGTGCCACTCAAATGTACTTATTCATTTAACATGAGGTTGTGGACATCTGCAAGAAGACCTAGCCCCAAAAGATAGATTCTAGTTCCCTCCTTTCATAGTATAAAGAAATCAGGGCTTAGGGAGTGGATATTCCCAGGCTTATTGGGGACCCTAGGGACACAGCCTTGGCCCAATTCCCAGGTTCCTGCCTTCTACTTCCACTGCTTTGTGTTGTGAAACTGAGTCTAGAGTCCTTTCTCCACTACAGAGAAAGAAGGGCATCGCCTTGGCATCCTGATTTAGATCCTTCCTTAGAAGGATCCAAGCCCAGAGGACATATAAGGTCCTAAGCATTCACACTTAAAAAAAGAAAGAAAAAAGGAGATGAGCTTTTAGGGTTCAAACCAAGAAGTGTAACATAACTGCTGACTTCTTCTTTCTTTTTTTTTCGTTAAGTTTATGTCTTCTGATTGTCACATAAATCTGTCTCGTCCTTTGTGGCCAGAAAGATGACCTCCATTCAGGGCCTTGAGATTCCAGAGTTTGAAGATTTGTTCGGGGAGTTGCCCTCTGACTTTTGTCCAGTCCTCGGGAATTACTCCAATCTCTTTGTGAACCCCTTGTGTACAGGGAGATAATATTACTTCCTTTCCTTCAATGTCTTTTAAAAGCCATGGGATGATGAGGGGGTTCTTAGTCTAGAGGGCAAAATCATGTTTGCCTTTTGACCAACATTTAGATAATTAACAAAAGCAGTTATTGAGTTCCTTTTTGAGTATTTTAGTGCTTCTCAGTTTAACAACATATGAATACCCCAAGAATGTGTTGTTCTTAACCTTTAAAATTCTTTGTTTAATTGTTTTAGACCACATCTCATAGTTAAAAAAAAAAAAACAAAAAACCCTGCCTTTTGAAGATAAAATTTGAAATTATAGACAGAGCTGGCTGTCCCCTCTGAAATGTGCCTGGAGCCTCTCCGTCTTCCATAAGCAGATATGATAACATTCTTCATGGCCCCTGATATCTAGTCCTATGTACTAATTTATTATTAAGTCAATGTTCTGATGACTCCTACAGCATCTGTTCTGATGTCTGAGAGCTTATGATGCTAGTCCACCTGCCTGCTAGTTTCCACTTGAGAATTCCATGGCGCATACGCAAAGGTTCTAAAGTGAATGCATCACTGCCCCCCCCCCCCACTACTCTTCTGTCCCAGTTAATTCTTCAAGCCTGACATTCATTCCAGCTCAGCATTTTCAGTTGAGGGGGAAGCCTTAGCAATATATCGGAATTTTTTCTGTTTCTTCCCCACATTACTATCGTCATTAAGTTTTATGATCTCACATTTGAATAATTGCTACTTACTGATTCGATTAAGTATTTGTCAGGGGTGCTTTGCATGCGAGACACTATTCTTGGAACTTGGGGTACAATGAGTAAACTAAGCACACAAAGACCCCGCTTCTCACAGAGGCTACATTACACTGAGGGAGGGGAAGGCAGACAATTACAGAGGATAAATAGATAAATTATATTGTAATCACTATACGAAAGAGAGGCAGATCATAGATTTGGGGAGAGGTTGGAATGAGGCAGCTGTCATCCTGCACCCCCCCCCCCCGCCAGGCTCTCTATTCCTGACAGGAAGCTGTGCTGTGGGCTCTGCCTCTCCGTCCTCTCTTCCCGTTTCTGTACCTAGTAAGCGATTGCATACACGCGTGTGGTGCCCCGGATTGGATTCCGGCTTTTGTGTCTTAGGCCATGTTGTTTTCCATCTTCCAACTTTACTTGTGTCCTAACTGATGTTCTTCGTTAGCGGGAGCTCCGTTTCTAGTCTGAGTCTTTTCCTAGAGGGCGGCCGGAATCCTGTTCCAAGGCACACCCCACGGTGACCTCGCCGTCACGCTAGCTGGCACGTGTCTCTTTAGAAACTGAATGTGGGCTCCTCCCTCCCCGCCCTGCGTGTTCCAAGCACGTTGCCAGGCACATAGAGTAAGCAGGGCTCTGTAAATATTTGCTGCTCTCTCTTGAAAGCTCAGACTGGGTCTGCATGAGTCCGAGGGCAAATCTCTCTGCCAGCCTCCCGGTCCCATCCCAGGATGCAGTGCCACCTTTCATCACTGAAAGAAACCAGGGATCCTGGGGGCTGTTGGTTTCGTCGTGATTCAGGCTCGCTGCATCGCTTCTGCTGGCCTGGGCCCCAGTGGCCCCTCTCCCGGCGAATGTCTTGTGGCGAGTCATTCAGGCTCTGCAGCACTTTGCTCCTGAGCGTAAGAAAGCAGAAGCCCGGCCTGCACGCCCGCGTGGTGTCCTGGGACCCGCCTGCGCGGGGCAGGGCTGGCCGTGAACCTCGTAGCTCACAGCAACGGCCAAGGGCTTGTCTTCGCTGCGGGTGGAGGCGCAGGTTGCTTTTGTGGACAAATCTGAGAGAAGCAGACGGGGCTGTTTTGTTCAGCTTTCCATTCAAAACCTACCAGGGACAGAATAGAAAGAGGATCGGACACACATGCTAATAGAACAGAGCAGGTGCGGGGAGCACCAAGCTGAGCCTTTGGCAGGGGAAAACGGAATGAGGATCTAAAGCTGGCGTTTTCCCCACAGGGAAACAGACCCCAGAGCTGCGTTACCGCATCCTAGTTCTCACTCCGGGGGCCTGGGACCGCAGCCGGTGCCGAGAGGCAGCCCAGGCGGCCGGACAGCGCCAAGACCATTCGCTGGGAGACAAAGGCGCGCCAGCCGTCGCCGCGCGGCCCGGGGCGCCAGTGCTGGGGAGGGTCGCAGCCCACGGCGTTCCTCGGCAACCTCACGTTCTGCGGAGGGCTCGAGGCGGGAGAGCCAGTGGAGAGCTGGCCAAGGCGAGGCGTCCGGGGCTTTAGAGGGTCTCAGCGCCCGTGCCTTCCTACGTCGTCTGTAAATTTCCTTTCATTAGCTTTGTTAAGCTTCGGCAGCTTGAATTTGTCTTCTCTCAAGGCAGCCATCTGTTTCCTCTTGTCTGTAATTCTGACCACAGGAAAGAAGACAGGTTCACACTCCGCCAAAGATTATTCTTTCCTTTAAAAATATTGGAGAAAGCGAAAGAGGGCGAACATGAATGCGAATGGGACTTTCAGAGACAGTCGTGGGAAGACAGCTGGTATTTCAGGTGCGGGGTCCTAGAGAGCCTTTGTGAATTTCTTGGCTCAGCACAGGACAGTAAATAAGTACGGAGTAAGCTACTTCACACACGAGGGGAGGGCCTAAGTGCTGTGAAAGAAAAACAGTTTTAAGGGATAGTCACTGCATTCGGGGAAATCAGAGTAGAAATTTAAATAAGAGCTTCAGACAAAAGGCCGTGCAAGAAATTTTGCAAGACAGATGCCTGGTATAGGCCAGACGTTTCGTGGTCACTGGAAATATGGTCACAGCCCGTGAGCTGTGGAGTTTCCAGGCCGGGAAAGTAAAGTTAGGAAACACGAAGGCGCACTGGAATGCGCAGAAACGTCGCGCCCCTCTCCAGAGAGAAAACCTCTGCACGGCAGACAATTTTTCAAAAAAATAATTTTTGATAATAGGCATCCCTTACCTCACACTTTTTAACTTTTTTTTTTTTTTTTTTTAAATTTTAAGGGTCCCCCTCTTCTAGAAAGCTCACTTCAGCACAGAGTTGAGGACTAACCTTCTTTTTTTTTGTTTGTTTGCAGTACTGGGGATTGAACTTGGGTCCTTGTGCTTCCAAGGTAGGTTTGAGCTAAATCCCCAGCCCGGGACTAACATTCTTTACTCCTTTCTTGACAAGAGCTGCCCAGTCTCTCTTAAAAGGGAAAGACCAGCAGCCCCTGCGTCCTCTCACCACCGCCGTCCTCCCCAGGCTTGAGAATCCGGCTGCTGTCGGGCGCGTTCTCCTCTGGGGACACTAACCAGGACCTGGCATGCCGGGTGTG
>PVIC010012732.1:24704-39285 GCA_004025085.1 Thryonomys swinderianus | reverse complement strand
AATGAACTACTTAACTTGAACACAAGGAAAAAGTTCCTGCTTTTATCTTGTTTATTTATGCCCATAGCAAAAAGAAATGAATTTGCTACTTAAATTGTACGACCTATCTTCAACTGTTGTTAGCCATAATTATTCTACAGAAAGTCACTTCTATTTTGCTCAGTACAAAATATATTTCTTATAAGTTTAGAATGTACAGTATAGAAATACACTGACTACTTAACCATATGAATCTTAGAGATAACATCATCAATTTTGTCAAGGAATGCAATGTTTTATTTTTTGAAAGCAAGCACAACCTAAATTATTTCCTTTCAAAAATGAAGAGAAAAAGTTTATCAACAGTGTAGCACATGATCAAGAGATTTGCTCATTTAATGAAAAGTGTTTAGTATTTGTAGTTACCATAATTGCTTTTAAAAGATTCTTATAAAAGGGAACATCTTAAAAGATTTTCTAATTTAAATAGATTATAAGGACTAGATGGGATGTTTAATGAATCAAGATGAAAAAACTGCACATAAAAGTCAACAATTATAAACTTTCTTGAAATTAGTCAATAATTCAGTATCCAGTTTGGCTGATTGTCAAAATGGTAACCTTATTTCAATTAGCAAAAGATGTTGAGACTGTTTCAGCAATGTCTTCTCTTGCCAATTTTTTATAGATAACTGAGACCATTATGGAAATAAGACCACACAATATTTTTAATGCATAAAATAAATCAAAAATGTAAAATGAATCTAAACAATAGTTATTTTTATTTAAAGGTGCACTTACCTAAGATATACTAATAGTCTAAGATCAGATAATTACAATACTAGACATTCAAAGCCATCTTCTTAATTTTCTTTTCTCATCAAACTAGTATAAACAAAAATTTTTCTGTTCAATGGAGGTAAAATAGAAGCCCCATATTTGCAAATAATAATTTTCCTATCTTAACCTGCTATTTATCTTTATTTTAATAGTTCATTTCAAGTGATATATTCGGCATAAAATTATTCTTATTTTATCTTTTACTTTCTCATTGCTGGAGTACAATACTTAACACACCCAACTCCTAGAAAAAGAGGTTTATTTTGGATCAGTTTGTAAAGATTTCAGTCCATAGCTTCCCAAAGTCCCACCTATGAGTAAATGACCTTCAAGAGTGTATCTAGACATCAATCATACCATTTTGTCCCTAGTTCCGCAAACCCATGCAAATCTGTATGCACAATGTGCTTACCCCATATCGAAGAGGACCCAAAGAGTTGACAGCTTTCAGTGTTAAAAAGTCTAAATTCACTCTCTTCTGAGATTGAAGGCAAACTATTAACGGCAAGGCTCTATGAGATTGAAAAGAAAGTGAAACAATAACACATACAAATTCTGAGGGTAAACATCCCGTTCCAAAGAGAGAAATAGAGTGGTAGATAGGAATGGGATCAAAACGGGAGGGAACAGGAAAACCCCTGTAGTGGGTTCTGGACTCTTCCGAACCATTGCAGAAGGGGGTGGAATTAAAGAATAAAACAGGAAAAGACTTAGAGAAAAAGATGGCTTCTGGGCCTGATCAATACTGCTTTAGGCAGCAAAGACAAAGGCACTGTGAGCTTGACACTATTTATTGCATTCATAGGGAGGGACAGATAGGGACTAAGAGAGTAGTGATAATCTTAAACTGACCTGGATCTTACAATACAAGGAAGTGACAGATGTATCAGAGGGTGACAGTAACCCTATGACCATGAGGATCTTATGCTGATGAGGATCTTAGGTCCATTAGGTAAAAGCCTCCCTTATCCCAAAACTCTTGCATTCCACATACTTATATAACTAGCAGCATAGGGATAATAGCAAGGTCAGTCACCTTTTAGAGGACTAGATAAGCATTTACAACATTCGGTGGGGTGAGTTGAGGTGATAAGGAATTTGTCCTTTCCCTGGTGAAACTTTTCTCTTACTACTTAATTCCCAAGGAACCAAAAGGTCTTTAGTGGATGTAACTTGCCCTTGAGTGTCTCAGTGCCACAGAACCACTGAGATCTCAGCTGTGACTGAGGCAGAAAGAAGTTAAGTTTTGACATGTCATAGCTGACCTGTAAGGAAGAAGACTAGGCCTAATTATAATTTAAATGTGAAATAACTTTCCCCAAAATTATGTAGAATGGCTCCTGACCCAAAGGAAGACTGAAATCCAGCAGCACAATCTTTATGTCCTGTGTTCGAGATAATTCTGTGGCCAGGTGTGAACTCCAGAGGGCCGGTGAGCTCCCAGCCCTATGGTACTGTGGGCGGTTGAGCCAGCTTTGCTCACTCCTTGCAGCTTTTCTCAAACCATCCACACTTCCAGCTTTTCCGGCATCCTAGGCTGTCCACTGCAATTTACATGTCATGTGCCCGACTTCACACGCTGCCTTCTCAGGGGCACTCTGCCTGGCCTCACATGCACTCCTCTAAAATATGAGTAGAAGCCTTCCTGACCCAACATTTCCTGCATTCCACACACTCATAAAACTATCACTATATGGATAATGACTAGGTGCATGACTTCCTGGAGGAACAGCCAAGTCTTGTTGCATTTTGCTGCTGAATGGACAGATCTCTCAGTGCTTGGGAGACTGAGCATAGTAAGCTAAATCCAGAGCCATCAGTCCCACGGTCAGCTGTTCTCCAACAGAGTGTCCTGAGGATCTCTTTTGAAAGCAGAGTGCTGCAACCTGACACCTTTGATGGGGAGAGCAAGGTCCTGCACATGCCCTGAGGCCATTTAGTGCTAATCATTTTGATTGCCCTGGAATCCATCTTTGCAGGCCTCATCTTTGCTGAAGCTTCTTTTCTAGTCAAAGTCAGAACTTTCTATAGCTTTAGCTGGGCCATTTGTCTTACTTCTCAATGTAGAGCTGACTAGAAGCCTTCAAGTGTAGCCATTCCACAAATACAACATGAGGCTGGTTGGAAATTTCTTCTGCCAGATCAGTTAGTATCCCTCAACATCTTAGGACAAGAGCACAATGCAGACTAATTTTGTGTCACAGCGAAACCCACATGGCTTGGAGTCTCGTTGCCAGTGCAGTCTTTGTTCCCAAGTGAAACTTCCGCAGCTGGGCTTTCCAGCTGCATTTTGATCAGCACTTTACTCTTCCAAGTTCTGACCAGAATCTCCCATCAAGCTCCACTTACACAGCATTCTAAGGTTGCTTCTCCAGCCATCATCTCCAAATCGCTCCGTCTCCATACATGAACCAGTTCCAAAGGCTTCAGAACCATGTGGTCAGGTGGAGTCACAGCAAGGACCACCCCAAATTCTGTCTAGGGACTTTCTTATCACTGAGACACAATATCTATCTGCAAATTAAAGAAGGAAGGGATTATTTTGGCTCACAGTTTGTAGAGGCTTCAAGATAGGGCAGCATAATCTTACAGTGACAAATACGACAGCCTTCAGCAAAGACGAAAAATTTTCTTTCTGAAAATGATGACATAGTACATATTTATGGTTCTCTGGGCACCAGCTATAAAGAGGACATAAAAGAATCTGTGTTCTAAGAAAATTTTTAATGAACACTAAAATCTGAATTGAATATAATTTTCAGCACTCTAGTAAATAAAAGAAAGCTATTGTTTAAGCTCTTCTATCCAGCCCTCTGCAGAATATGCTAAAACTCAAAACGCTGAATCTCTGCCTCACAGAGCTGAAAGTAAGCAGTTTGTCTGACCTTCAGAGAAAGCAAGATCAGAGAAATAAAAGCCAAGTATCCCAAACAGACCAATATCATCTGGCACAATGATGAGGTTTCCTTTTCGGTAACTCTTACATGAGGATTAACCTGAAGGAAGTTGATAACCAATCAGCTATTTTTTTTAATCACTCTGTCTTCCCTATCTTTGCTTTATAAGGCAAGTGATGTTGAAATTACTGTGGGTCTTTTTGGTCTGTTTCTGTGGTCTTCAGTCCTTCCCTAACCACATTCCTGTTAAGTGTTTACATATTTATAAAATAAAGTGTTGCTCCATTTTGAATAGAAATAAACAATTAAAATCTTTGTCACCGGGTGTGGTGGTTCATGCCTGTAATCCCAGCACTTGGGAGGCAGAGACAGGAGGATTGCTGAGTTCAAGGCTTGCCTGGGCTACATAGTGGGCTCAAGGCCAGCCTGAATTACAAATCAAGACCCTGTCTCAAAAAAAAAAAAAAAAAACTTTGTTAAATTTTAGCCTTTACCAGATATGATGTCACATAATACCCATTCAAATTCTTTTCAACCATTGAAGAGTTTTGCTGCAATTCTCCTCTCAGAGGCGGATGCACCGAAGTAGGTGGTGGGCATTTGGCAGCCTGGGCCTTGGTGTCTGAGGCCTGCTCTGGACAGACTCTAGATGAAGCACAGGGTCAACTGTCTCATGGAAACAAGGACCAACCGCTCTTTGTTTCTTTTGTGGTTCACAGCACAATTGGCTTCAGGCATTTTCTTTCTTACATCCAGGACCTTTGACATGTGCAGTTTCAGTGCTGTCTCTATGAATATGGAGTTCATTTCCCTTCCCTCTATTTGGGAATTAACTATGGTCCTGTTTTGAATGATGGAATGGTGTAGACATGAGCATGCCATTTCTGAGCTGAGGCCTTAAAGGAATACAAAAATATAACATATATGCTTAAGTTGTCCTTTCAAAAACAGAGAATCTCTTTTCTCTTTTTTTGTGAGTGTTTAAATTAGACAATTTATAATTGAGTTCTGTCTCTATGAAATGCATGTTAACTTTTTATAAAACTTAATAAGATCTTTGCCAGCTTTTAGACCTAGAAACATCTTCTCAAGGACCTTAGTTTCATCTTCTTGAGAGATGATTATCAAGACAGATATCTCCCTATCTCCCAGTTTATTTAGCAAGGTATGAGGCTAACTTCTAAAGGCACATCAGTACAAAATTATCTTGTCATAGATATGAGATATTTTTGTTCCTCTGGATAAAGCCAATTAGTTAACACACATGGTAACCCAGAATAACATGTGACTTTAAAATAACAAGTCTGACAAATAGTGTTACCAAGTGTTTTTATATAAGGACTCTATTTATTTTGAGAACATGTGTTTAAAAGGTTGTTTTTACTTAGAAATACAAATAAGTGAGTTTTATTTCTGCTTTCTAATTGCTGTGGATTAGATGTGATACACTTCTCTTTTGGTGTAACACTAGTTTTATAATACATGTATGTTCTTTCTCTTTGTTCTTATGCAGATTTTTGGGTTAAGAGAATGTTCTGACTCATTACATTTCCCTACATCCTCAGGAAAAATTGAGAGTTTATGTTTCCTATTAGGAAGCTCTTTTACTCACAAAATATGAATAATCTGCTGCACTGGTCTGAAAATAAAGATAGTACACAGGTCCCCATGTCAGCTTCCTTTGTAGAGTCCATACTCAGCCTCTCTTGAAAGAAGAAATTTGGTTAGAATGGATAGACCGCAGAGCATGGCTGCCAGAAGAACGTGCATCTGTATTCCTGACTGTCTTAGTGTCAGCTGACTTCCAGTGCAACCATAAGCACAAAAAGTAAATATATACTTACCTTTTCCCAACTAAGAACCAAAATAGTTTTACTTAATTATATGCAAAATTTTAAAAAATGTAACAAAATATATAGCAAAATATATTTCCTATTAATACAAAAGTTAAAAAAAATGTTAAAAAATTTTACACTCAGACTACCTAAAGATCAACAAAGAATAAAGACATTAAAAAGTAATTTAGCTTACAAAGTTTAATATTTTTTCTGGGTTTCTTAAAGACAGAAATGAATGAATAAAATAATACTTATTGTTTCATACCCAGAAACATATATATATATATATATATATATATATATATATATATATATATATATATATATATATTCTATTTTTCAATATTTAATGTTTATGTGAGACAGCATAATAATACATAAAGCAGGGCTTCCTAATATAATGTATTAAACTTTAGATTTTAGAAAAATATATCACTTTTCATAGAGGTAACTGTGAAAAAATTAACTTATAGCCTGTGCTTTCTCTAAGAAAATTTGGGTAGACACAGTTGAATAGTTAAATGAAATTGTGCAGTATGATTTTCACTATATATAATTGACTCATTTGGAAAGAAATTCTAAATTTGATTGATAGCATAATTTTGATAAAACATTTTGTCTGTAATTCTAAGGAAATTGTAAATCTCTCTGCTGTTTCTCTAAATTGTCATTTTACTGATTTGCTTACATTGCAATAATTAAAACTGGGTCATCCCCAAACCTAATCACCTGATAAAAAATGCCTTCTTCACCAAGACCAGAAAAAATATATTGGTGAATTAGAAGAATATATGTAAGATTTCTAAGTCTTACTAAAAAGAAAACAAAGGAATATAAAAAATTAAAATTATCCTGGGATTAAAATTTCATAGGCAATATTACATCTTTTATTAAAATACTTTGATCTAAATCACGTGGTTTTCTGGATTTTCTTCACTGGAACAAATTTAGAAAAACGATTAATAATTATTGTTGCATTTCAAACCTGACTACCCTGAAATCACATTACTCTTATATGCATGATAATCCTGTATGAAAGGGGTTGTTTTCCAATAGCAAAATCACAAATCTTGGTACTTTGCATCCTTGAAGTAACATGAGAAAAGTATAAAGAAATAGTATTCTAGACAGTTTTTATTAACAAGATACGTTTTATCTACTTTGTTTTTTGCCTTGTTCTACTTTGTCACTGTTTTCTGAATAGTTTATTGCCTTTTACTATCTCTAAAGTCAAAACATTTGAGACAAGGCTTAAGAATGACCAACATCACGGAATAGACAAAAATGTTAGAGTTTGGCTTGATATAATATTCTTGGTAGTGAGGATTTCTAATGCTGCTATACTTATGTATGCATCTTACCCAATAGAATAGTGCATTACACAACTTTTCTTTATTCTTCCACACAAAACTCTACCATATATTAGAAGAAAATGTTACTTTTGTAATTATTACCAAAGAAAAAAATCCACCTAGAAAAGTTAAATATACAGGAAATATTTGATTCAAGCTACTGAAAGGAGTGAAACAGACTGATCTCAATTCCACTGAATTAAAAGGTACAATGGTGAAGCTAGTGCGGAGCCAGCGGGAAAGTGTTGGAGGAATTGAAGGACACACTATAATATGGGACGTGTGAGGATTGTAATTGTTTCTGAGTTTTCAAATTCCTTTGTTGGTGACGATCCAATCTGCTTTGCTAATTAATGAACACAGAAGTTAAATTCTTTCTCTAACCTGCCACTGAGGGGTAGAGCTAATATCTTTCCTGATTATTACATTCTGAAGACACCACTCTCCAGTCCTTCAGAAAGATAGCCTGGCTTGCAAATCTCTCAAGGGGCTCTCAAAAATATTTATACCTTAAAGGAAAAGAGAAATGGCAGTTATAAGTTTGCCATTTTAATACTCCATGAACAAGTCGGCTGGGGTCTCCAGGAAAGACAAAGGCAAGTCAAAGCCCCACTTATGAAAACATGAGGATTGAGAGGGTGTTTAGATACAAGCCATAGCAATATTATGGTCTTGAGGGGCATCCGTTTTCCTATGGACAGCTCAGGTCTATCCTGTACAAAAGAGTAGTATTCTAATACATTATTTCCTTTACCCTTTCATGCATTTATGGACATTTAGCCTGATTCCGACATTTAGCTATCATACGTTGTTCTGCTGTAAACATAAATATGCATGTGTCATTATTCTGTGTCATTAACTCTTTTTTACATTTTTATTTATTTATTTTTTTGAGACAGCTTTGTAGGTCAGCCTGGCCCTGAGTTCACTATGCAGCCCAGGCAAACCTCGAACTCAGGAATCCTCCTGCCTCTGCCTCCCAAGTGCTGGGATTACAGGCGTGAGCCACACGTCCAGCTATCTGACACTTTTTAATAACATCGCCTACTCATTTTAGAAATAGTTTCGGTCTTATTTTTGGATTGTTGACCCTCATTTCTTCTACTTTTTAAGTAGTTTTCCTAGAACTCAGATTAAATACTTGATAATCTTCACCCACTTTCTCATCTCTCCTGACTCATTTTCAGAGTCCTCAGCTCTTTGACATAGTTTGCTGACATCAGAACAGCGTCTGCGGCTCTAGCTTTCATTTAACCACCTTCTTCACTTGGAGCAACTGATTTAGGTTTTGGAAGGTTTTTTTCCTAATTTACATATTTGCCTTTTTTTTTAACCTTTGTCATCTTCATATACTTTTTTCCGGTTTTGAACACATACAGTTTTATACATGTAATATATATTAATTACAACCTCTAGTTTAATAGAGAGGTTTTGTGTCAAACAATTTTAAACAGTGGTTTTTTGAAGTAGTTTTGTATATTTTTTTTAAATTCCATGTTTATGTCACTTGGAGTAATATTTGAGTGAGTTTCTTAAAGGCTGAAATCAAAATATGCTCCTTCAGGGCCGGAGGGTTAGCTCAGTGGTTCTAGCACCTGCCTTGCAAGCTCAAGGTCCTGAGTTCGATCCCCGGTAACCACGTATAATGCTGGGCATGGAGACACACCCACCAACAATCAACACCACATATCACAATGCCAGACGTGGTGGCTCACGCCTGTAATCCCAGCACTCGGGAAGCAGAGACAGGAGGGTTGCTGAGTTCGCGGCGGCTTGCCTGGGCACCATAGTGAGCTCAGGGCCAGCCTGAACTACAAAGCGAGAACCTGTCTCAAAAAAAAAAAAAAAAAAAAAAAGTGCTCCTTCAGAATGTTTTTTTTTTTATTTCAACTATGCAGTAAAGTATTATAGTAAACTTTAATTCAAACTTTTCCTTTGCTTGGTTGTTCATATAATTATTTTAAAACTATTTGGCCATGGGGATATTATTAAATATAAGCACAAACACCTTAGAAAGTATTATGACTATGAGAACATTTTTTTTGTAATTGAATCTTTATCAGTACCTTTATATACACATCATGATCACATTCAACATTGAGAATTTGCACCAGTATATGACACAAGTTAATTCTCATTTATTCCCATTCCTCTGCCCACGCCAGAACTTCCCACCCTCTATACACATATGCTTTGTTTCCTTTAACATCATAGGTTTTTCTTTCTCCTTGTTACTTACCCCTACCCTTTTCCTTTGGATTACTTTCTATTTCACAATATCTATTATACATCCTAGAACTCATTTACATCTTCAGATTCTCAGACCAGAGAAAATATATGATATTTACACATCTATGACCTATTTATTTCACTTATAAGTATGTCCTCAAGGTACGTCCATTTGAGTATAAGTGACTCAGACTTACCATTTTTATGGCAGAGTAATACTCCATTTTTTCATAAAAAAAGAGAGCAATTTTGTTTTGTGCTTGTCAACTCTGTACTTTGTCCAAGTTTCCTCTGTAGTTGATGCAGACTATTTTTGGCCAAGGCACTTTCCGTAGGCAAACTGCACAACCTGGAGTAGGCAAGAGAGTTAACTGTTCTGAAGAAGAAAATTATGGTCTAGAAAAGCTAAAAGTCTAAACTTCAACAGCTTGACAACGGAGAAGCTTCCGAGGTCTCCGCATCAGATGCACATGCTGCGCTCATACACACGGAAGCGCCTGTGTTTTGCTTCAGGTTTCTGTCATCAGTGTCTTTTGCTCTACTCCAGCTCAACAGCATATTTCAGAGAGTACATGAAACAAATCATTTTGGAATTTCAACTTTATGGATTTGGTTAATGAAATTAATGCGGGCTTCTTGGATAGAAGTCCTACTGACATTTTCTCTTAGTAATATATTTAGTTTTTACTTATTTTATTCTGAATTCTATCTGATTTTGAAAGTATTTTAGTTGTTATATTCCGTTTCTAGGTAATACAATGAATATATAGTGAATCCATGGTATTTTCTACAATGTAATTCAAATTATGGATGAGTCTTCTATAAGTTATCATTTCATTCTCAGCATTTAACACAATATAAAGAAAATTCAAAGATAATTTGAGATTTTTAGAGAAAATTATCTTTTTTTAATAAATTGAGTTTATTGGTACATTTTAGGAATACATTATGATCACATTCATTATTGAGAATTTTTACCCATACATACCTTGATTTTAATTATTTTCCCATTCTCCTACCTTTCTTTCAACCCCCAAAAGCCCATACACAAAAAGTTTGTTTACACTTTTTTTAACCATCAAATTTTTTTTCTCTTTTATGTTTTTCCCTCCCACAAGTCCCCTTTTACTTTTTTCTTCCTATTTAACAATACCAAAATATTGTTTATTAAAATTTTCTGTATCAATCTCTCAATTTAAAACATCTTTTGAAAGTTTTAAGATGTAAAATGTACCAACAAATTCAATTTAAAAGACTTCATAATAAAACAATGTTAAAATACACATGATAAAATCGTAAGGACAAAGAAAGAATAGACCATCAATTATAATGAAGAAAATAGATTGCCTTTCTATTCTTCATAGAGAATATCAAAGCTTGTAAAGTGTAGAAAAATATGTAACTTCTGGGAGACTATTATTAAAATTATTATTTTCTGTATTTTTGCTTTAGGTTCATTTTTAGTGTACTTTAAAATTTTTTAAATTGATTTTAATTGGTACATTTTATACATATGGAATGATGAGATTTAACATTGAGAACCTGTTCCTGTGCACGATAGATCTTGATTCCCATTTTCCCCTTCCCCTGACCTTCCTACAACTCCCTGCCCCCATATGCATGTTTTTTTTTTTTTTTTTTTTTTTTTTTGACAAGGTCTCACTTTGCAGTTCAGGCTGGCCCTGAGCTCACTCTGTAGCCCAGACAAACATCAAACTCAATAATTCTCCTGTCTCTGCCTCCCAGTGCTGGGATTATAGGCGTGAGCCACCACGCTCAACACTGTGGTATGTGGTATTGATTGGTGGTGGGCGTGAGTCTCCATGCCCAGCACTGTATGTGGTTAGTGGGATGGAACTCAGTACCTTGAGCTTGCAAGGCAGGCAGTGGAACCACTGAGCTAAATCTCAGGTTTGCATGTGCTTTCTTTCTTTCTTTTTTTTTTTTTTAACTAACAAGTTTTTTTCTTTGCCTTTTTTACTTTCTCCTACCCACACTTTCCCTTTTCTCTCTGCATATTTTCTTCCTATTTCAAATTACCTATCATGGGCTGGAGGGTTAGCTCAGTGTTTCTGGTGCTTGCCTCGCAAGTGCAAGGTCCTGAGTTCGATCCCTGGTAACCACATACAATACTGGGCATGGAGACTCACGCCTACCAGCAATCAATACCACATACCACAGTGCCGGGCATGGTGGCTCACGCTTGTAATCCCAGCCCTCGGGAGGCAGAGACAGGAGGATTGCTGAGTTGAGGCTTGTCTGGGCTACATAGTGACCTCACAGCCAGTCTGAACTACAAAGCAAGACCCTGTCTCAAAAAAAAAAAAAAAAAAAAAACCTATCATATGTTTTGTCATCAGTTTACACTTACATTTTTTTTTCAACTAGAGAAAAGATACGATAGGCACTTACACATCAGTGTCCTATTTACTTCGCTATGAGCATGGCTTCAAGGTACATCCACTGGAGTATACTTTAAATTACTTACTGAGTTTTCTCTCTGAGGCAGCTTCCCCAAAATTCTCATTACTTTCCTCATTTGCTTATTTTCAGCTAATTCTGTACAAATTTCTCTAGTAAATTTAAATACAGGGTTCAGCTTATACATAAAGAAGATCCCAAATCTTTTTTCTGTTGTATTATTTTTGCTATGTAGTCTTGATAAGACAAAACTATAGTATTTGTGTTGATCAGTGTTGCATAATAATGTGTATAACATTGGAACTCCGTGGTCCCTCTAGTTTTACTAATAAACACATTGTTATGTTTATGCATCATTTGTATAAATGTCTAATTTGTATAGCTATTATTCCTGAAACTGCACTGGAATACGACAAATTCCTCTTGCTGTAAAGTTTATGAAGTATACAGAAAGCACAGAACACTTTTCTGTAGTATTTGTAATACCTTGTTTTATGATTCAACTTTTGTGAGACTTGAGATGCCCAGATATTGTATAGAATAAAAACATTAGTTTAGTTCTTTCTGTAAGGATATTTTTGGATGAAATTAGTATGCAAAACAGCAAACTGAGTAAACTCCAGCAAACTGGAGTTTTAAAAAGTCTATCCTTCTCCTCAGAGAAAATTCTTCTGGGAATAGACTTTGAACTGGATGCGATGCTTTATCACTGCTATTTGAGACAAGAAATATGAAAATATTTTATCTCTTTGAGGTTAAGTGTTCTGCTTTTTAAACTTGCAGTAAAACATTGGATCTTCTGGTTCCCCAGTCTTCAGGTTTCAACTGAAATTATAGGATTAGCTCTCCTGTGTCACCAGGCTCCGTGATTCACCTAGAAACCTTTGAAATCGCTAACCTCCATAATCACATGTGTCAATTAGTTATAATAAATCTCTTTGTCTACTCCATTTTTTCTCTAGAGAATTCTGAAGGTCTTAAGGTTTCATTTAGAAAAATAATATAATTGACTTCTGTATAGTCTTCCTTTGAAAGCAAAAAAAAAAAAACTTTTGTAAATATAAAAAAAGCAAATTTCTACTTTTTATTGGAATTTAAAAATTAAAGTACAATTTAAAAGTGCTTTATAGAGCCAGGCATGGTGGCTCATGCCTGTAATCCCAGCACTTGGGAGGCAGAGGCAGGAGGATTGCTGAGTTTGAGGCTTGCCTGGGCTACATAGTGAGCTCAGGGCCAGCCTGAACTACAAAATGCGACCCTGTCTCAAAAAAAAAAAAAAAAAAGTGCTTCATAGAGACATACATGCCAAGCTAAGAATATATTTCAAGTCTTAGAATACACATTAAAATAATTTAATATTTAAGTCACTAACATTATCCCACCACATACTATTTTATATATTTAGTTCTTTATTTTATACATTTAGATCTTGTATTTCTTTATTAAATATAGGCTTTGTACATTAAATATTTGAGTCATATTCATGATTTTTTTCTGTACAATAAAAAAGTTTAAATATGTAGCTCTCTGTATTATATAAAAATGACAAAATGTAGTAATGTGATAATAGTTTAGAAAAGTAATGATCTAAATGAAACTATTATGTATTATTATTGATGTTATATATAAATTTATATATGTGTGTAATATTCATATATATATATATTTTTTTCTTTTTGAGACAGTGTCTCTCTTTGTACTTTAGGCTGACCCTGATCTCACTATGTAGCCCAGGCAAGCCTTGAACTCGTAGCAGTGCTCCGACCCACCATGCCCAGCATTGTGGTATGTGGTACTGGGGATTGAAGTCTGGACCTTGCACTTTCCAGGCAGACTCCAGAACCAAAGAGCTAAATCCCTGACCTATATTATAAATATTTTCCAAAATAGAAACCAAATAATAGATCTCATGAAGCAATTGACAAATAGATAAAACTGAAAGCTTACTTAAGATATTTTTCCTAATTTAGGGCAGTATTTGTTAAAATCAAAGCAGAATGCAAATTAATGTTTACTTCTAAAATGCTTTATTATGTATCTCTTTCTAAGAATCATAAATTAATCAGGCAACATAGAAACTATTTCTGGATACCTAAAAAAGGCATTTTCATATTTAATCATCAAAGGTAATATTCTTGAGAAGCTTTAAATGCTTTACATATTTAACATTCACCAAGAATCCTCTACTATCTAGTTTGTTTTGTGTGAATATTTCTGATAAAATAATTCATAGCCACTTCCACATCAGTTCTGCCTTGCCTCTGAATTACACCCTTTTCACACAAGAGATGTATTTGGTACTAAGCTTCTTTCTTAAAATTATCATTTAAGTCTTCCTTTTCAACTGGTTTCCCTACCCCTATAAGTCACCAAGTGTCATTTTTCATACAGACAAATTCCAAGACATGTGAGTGAAAAAAGTGCTGCTTTTTAAAACTTAATTTATGTACATTTGATATAGATACCAATCTTGTCCTTCCCAATCATGATACATAGCTTCATCGCTCCATTGTAAGCACCACTCTATTGTTTTTCATAAGCAAATGCAGGCTAGAGA
Organism: Thryonomys swinderianus; assembly: GCA_004025085.1. Lineage (NCBI taxonomy): Eukaryota > Metazoa > Chordata > Mammalia > Rodentia > Thryonomyidae > Thryonomys > Thryonomys swinderianus. Next base: position 25,172 of record PVIC010012732.1, on the reverse strand, counting down.
AGGGAAAATTATCTTTTATTTGCTTTAATAGTAAAGGTTTCTTCCCCTTTTGTACAGTCTGGTGTGTTTCTCTTTATGATTTTTAACTTTTTTCTTCATTTTGTTCCTTTGTTGGTTTTTCATCTTGCTCTTTCCTATGCTTTAGGATTCTCTCTTCTTTTTCTCCTTTAATATCACTGTCCTTACCAGACAGTTGTCCTTTATCTATACGCACATAGCATCATCCCCAATAACTCCATTTACCCGATTTTTGAGTTCTATTTTTTTTTTGTTTGTTTTTTTTTTGCTTTTTGGAGACAGGGTCTCGCTTTGTAGTTCAGGCTGGCCCTGAGCTCACTATGGTGCCCAGGCAAGCCGCCGCGAACTCAGCAATCCTCCTGTCTCTGCCTCCCGAGTGCTGGGATTACAGGCGTGAGCCACCACGCCCAGCATTATATGTGGTAACCGGGGATCGAACTCAGGTCCTTA
>PVIC010012732.1:0-24604 GCA_004025085.1 Thryonomys swinderianus | reverse complement strand
AGTTCTATTTTTACAGAAGCAATTGCTTGAGTGCTCTTCAAAATTACTTTTCTGATTTAGCAGTTTTCAATATTTTTGTAATGGTTTTAATGTGAACTTTCTTTTTGTCCTGTCATGTTGATGTTAACTTAGATATTTTACTCCAGTTGCCTATTGGTGGTGCAGATAAGGTGACCTTGCTCAAATCTCTGCCACTATTTTTCTCAGAAGTTTCCTATGTCTCTCACAATGTTCTCTGGTGTTATCTTTATCTACTATCTGCAATTCTGGTTTCCTGGCACCAAAGAAAGTTTCTCAAGTATAGTCATACTTAATCGTATTTCTCATCCTCAAAGAAGAAAAGTAGTATTTTTTCATTTGAAAGATTATATAAAACTTTTCTTGAAGTAATACATCGCCCTATTTTTAAGAGCAGTTATTGATCTTTTCCAAATATTTAAAGACATTTCATCCTACCTCTGTGACACAGGGATGAAATCAAGCTTTCAAACTATTTTAGTAGTTAAGTGGAACATCTTTATACAAATCAATCATCCCTTTGGCTGTAACATCAATATAAAATATTATAACTAAATCTAGTTGTGAACTGTTATAATACTGAGGTTCAAATTCAGAGCCTTTGCCATACTGAGGTTTAAATTCCATTAAAATCATAAGCTATTTATATCTATAGTTTGAGATTGATGAACAAATTAAGTGTAAATCTCTGCAATATGAAAAAATGTACTTTTCTCTAGTATACTGATATGACAAAACAAAACCACAACAAAAATTGAAAGGATAACCATAAATTTCAGTTTACTTTGAGTAAAAACCAAAGCTAAATTGATTTGCTAGACTCTCTAAATAAGCAAAGCACTTCCAAAGTTTACGGCTTGAGGTTCTCAGGGTCTACAATGTGATCAGGGCTGGCAGGCCATCCTTCAGGGACATAGGGGAATATTTCTCTGTCTTGCTCCAGGGAGTGGTACTAGTCCTGGACTATGTCTGAGAGGGGATGAAAGTTGAATTACACGGCCACTTGGGGATTTGTTGTTGACATATCAATGGATCTGCCTCTGGGAACGATAGTAGGTGATTTTTCTAGGCCATAGGAATGAGGCCACACAAACCCTTTGGAATTCCTGTTTTATTACCACATGTCCCTATAGCGATAAGAGGTGGCATTTTTCCTGCTGGGTTTCAGTCTTCAGTCTGATTCTTTTCTAGCTCTCTAATCCTCTCTTCTGAAATGGGAATGTTTACTTTTTTTTTCTATATACCTTGGAATTACAGAACTTATTTTACATAACAGGTTGACACCTAAGAGTTTGCCTATACTTTCATAAGATGCTTATACTAGGACTTTTGGAAAAATGCTTCAATTCTGAGACATTGAGGTAAGGATTATTGCATCCCAGTTAAGGATTATAACATCCCAGGGACTATATTAAATTAGGTATAGTTATAAATTTATTATTACCTTTATGTGTAAAGCAAGTATGGCTTATGAAAATACATTTGGGTGTGAAATTGACAAAAGGTAGATTGTGGGCATTAATTTTGAAATGTCAACTTTAGCAGATTTTAAAATACTTAGAAAGCTGGTAAAGAACAGTCTCTGCTGTGTTTGGGTAGGTTATCAACTCATGACCTTGGCTATTATATATGCTTATACAAATTCAATTCAATGCTGTTTGAAATCCCAACAGTGTATTTCATAGAACTAGAGAAAATGATCCAAAAATTCATCTGGGACCAGAAAAGACCTAGAATAGCAAAAGTAATTCTAGGCAACAAGGTCATGGCAGGGGTTATCACAATCCCCAACTTGAAACTATACTACAAAGCCACTGTGACCAAAACAGTATGGTATTGGCAAAGAAAAAGATCCAAGAATCAATAGAACAGCTCAGAAGAACTCCATATAACGGTTCCAGACAACTCCACACAAAGTTCCCTAGTCTTTGCCAAAGAAGCCAAATACCTCAGTGGAGGAAAGTTAGAGTCTTTAATGAATGGTGCTGTATTTCAACTTGACAAAGATTAAACTTAGACTTATATCTTTCACCATGCACTAAATTAAAATTCAAATGGATCAAAGATTTAAGTATTAAAACAGAAACACCAAACCTACTGGAAGATAGGTTAGGTAGAATGCCTGAAGAAAATGGCATAGGGAAAGACTTTATGTACAAAACCTCAGTCGCATGGAAACCAGCAGAAAGAATCAACAACAGGGATTTCATATTATTAAAATCTTCTGTACAGTGAAAGAAACCACCAGCAGAGAGAAAAGACAACCTAAAATGTAGGAAAACAGTAGATGCTCTTTTAAGCTGAGCATTAGATGTGCTATAATCCAGCTAATTACAACTTGACTTATGTTTAGTTTTTGCCAACTTCAACCCTATTACTCAGGGAAAGAATCTTCTCCATAAGCATTAACTTAGAAGACTACAGACTGTTCATGCATTTATAGAGCTGGAAATTTAAAATTTTAAGGTCATTTTCCTTTATTATCTCACTCAGTGATTCTAAGATCACAGCTGAAATTTTAAACACGTCGCAGGACACGTCAGGGTTTGTGGGTGGCCTGATATTTGCGGCTTCTCATCCCTGCAGTCCGGCTTCTCCCGGAAGTCGGGGCTCAGGGCCGGAGTGGAAAGCGCTGAGCTCTGTTCTGAACGAGCACGCAGGGAACGCGCTGCTTCTGCCTGTGCTTTGGTCACAACCTACGTGCTCTGCATGTTCTGCCGCCTCAAAATAGTCCCGGGCCCCAGCGCCATTTTACAGCTTTCTACCCGCCTAGGAAAGGCCCCACGGGACGCTTATCCCTAGGTTTAGCTGCTAAATAATTGTTTTACAAGCTGGCGATGTCCTGTTATCTTATTGACAACAATTCTCCTTTTTCGGATTAAGACTGGCTTCCTTTAAGGGCTGGTCGATTTATATATTGTTTAGAGTGAGCTAACAATCTCTTAAGAATCTTATAATTATTTTAATTTTCTTTCATAAACATTTCTCACTTCTCTGTTATTGTTTTTAGCCTCAGTGTAAATTTCTGTTCCAAAACAAAGAACCATCTAATATCCTCAGAGGGGTTCCCATTATCTCCCCACGAAAAAAAGCAGTGGACAAAGGTCTTTGGCGCAGTAACTCAGTTTATATAAAAGATGCCTGAAGAGTAACTTCAAGGCCCTCGCGGCCCTCAGTGTCACTGCGGCTGAGGGTCTGTTTTTCTCAGCAACAGCGAGAAAACCCACAGAGCAACGGGCAGGAGAGAAACCTGCCCCAAGGAGAAAATTTAGTCTGAAAAAAAAAAAAAAGACAAATTTGTTGCTCTTTAATCCTGTATAAATATTTTTAAAATGTTGTAAGGTGTATTGATGTACAACTGGCATTCATAGTAGAAAATTTAACAATGATGTCCAAAGTGTGAGGCCATCACTACAAAAAAATCTTTAAAATGACCATGAATCCCCAAAGTTTTCTGAGGTTTCTTTGAGTTTCATCCCTCTCTTTATATTGCCACAAAATAAGTGTCACAAATCTTAATATCACTGTGGATTGGTTTATATTTTATTTTATTTTATTTTGTTTATATTACATAAACAAAGTCATACATTCTTGCTTTATTTCACACCATTTTAAAACTCAGTGGTATGATCTTCAGAAATTCTCTTGTGTAGCAAGAGCTTATGCCTTTATCTTTTTGTGGTTAAAATATTCCATGTAACAGATCTACTCTCTCAGAAATATTCTGGTGTACAGTCTGCTATTGGAATTTAGTGAAATGTGGCACAGCAGGTGCCTGGAAGGTTTTCTTCTTTCTTAAATAAATTGTTTCTGTTGCTATGGACTAATGTTTTCTTCCAAAGTTTCCAATATTCTGTCAGAACCAGGTAGCATATACTTATTTCAAAAAATGTGCTTTCAGCTCTAGAAGATTAATGTCAGTATTTATAAGATTATTTATTTCATTCATTGTCAAAGTTAGGGCTCTCCCTTTCCGAACATGTGCAATGTATCTTTAAATGTCTTTGGTTAGTGTGTCCATTACTCATACCATTTTAACCTGTTTTAGTTAACTAATTGATTTATTTTGTATGGATTGAATGCTATGACTTGGTTTCATGTACTCTTTTTATATAATCTCAGGCATTGCATATTCAATGTTAGTCAATGGGAAATGTTTACTTTTCTGTATTTTTGCTAGGTTTTCTCATAGAATTGTTATGATATCAGGAAGTGCTTCGGTCTTTAAAAGGTTAGTTTTAAGCTTTGTTTCTAAAATCAAAAACAGTCAGGGCTTCTTAGAAGGCACCGAAGCAATGTGAGCCAGTATCTGCCTCAGTGCTTCCCTCAGTATTTCTCAGGTAGAGCGTTTCCCGCGCTGATCGTGTGAACTCTTCGAGCACCCCGCGAGCTCCCAGATGCGCTTCTTGCAGTAGCTCTCCTTTGTATTTGCTTCGGGTATTCAGCTAAAGACATGAGCGCTACATCACTAGAGCTGACTGCACTCTTCTCCTCTGTCGCACTCTAGAAAGTTCTCTCAGCGCTGGGACTTGTTTGAGCTCTGACTCTGTTCCTCGTTTTGGAGAATCCCTGGTCTATTTTATTTTATTGTTTTATTTTATTTTATTTTATTTTATATTTTTTTCTTTACAGTTTTTCTACTGCCACCTGAAAACTCTCTGGACAGTTAGTGGAAGAAATTCTATGGCTCATGTCTCTTTCTCTCAGAGTTAATATATTGTTGTCTAAGTTGTGAAAGCTCTTCTTTCATATGTTTTGTCTAATTTGTTTATTATATAAAGTGAGTTAGTAACTATATCTCATTTTCTTCCATCATGGAGTAAGGTAGTATTCTGAGCATTATTCTTTTTTTAAAATTTGAATCTTTATTGGTACATTATATAAACACATCATGATCAGACTCAGTATTGAGAATTTTTACCAGTATATGACAATTTAATTCTCACTTTCCCATTCCCTTGTCCACCCTACAACCTCCCACCTCCTATATACATAAGCTTTGTTTCTGTATGATAGATATTATGAGATAGAAAATAAACAAAGGGAATGGGTTGTAGGGGTAATGAGTGGAAAGAAAATGTGATGATAACAAAAAGGAAAAAAAAGCTTATTCTTTTTTTTTAAATTGAATTCTTTATTGGTACGTTTTATATCCACATCATGATCACACTCAAAATTGAGAATTTGTACCAGTATATGAGATTACTTAATTCTCATTTTTCTCATTTGCTATCCACTTTACAACTCCCTGCCCCTATATAGATATGCTTTGTTTCCTTTTTTACCACCATATTTTTTCTTTACCCTCATTACTTACCCCCAACCCCTTTTCCTTTTGAATATTTTCTATTTCATGGTATCATATATTCTAGAACTCATTTACATCTTCAGATTCTTATACTAGAGAAAAGACAGAATTTACACATGTATGATCTATTTATTTCAGTTATGCATATGTTGTCCAGGTATGTTCATTTGAGTATAAATGGCTCAAACTTCTTCTTTATGGCAGAGTAATACTCCACTTTATTAAAAAAAAAAAAAGGATGTTCTTTATCCAGTCTAGAATTGATGGGCATTCAGGTTTTTTCCAAGATTTAGCTAACACACACTGAGCTTCTTTGAACATAAGTGCATGCATGTTACTGTGATATGAATATTTTCATTCTTTCATGTATATACCTAGCAGGGAGATAGCAGGGTCAAATGGTCTAATCCAAGTTTTTTGTGGAATCTTCACACTGATCTCCATAGTGGCTGTACCAATCTATATTCCCAACAACAGTGGAGAAGGACTCCTTTCTCCCTCACACCTTGCCAGCATTTGTTGCTGGTTAGTTTCAAAATAGCAGACATTCTTTGTGGAGTGAGATAAAAATTTCAGTGTTGTTTTCATTTGCAGCTCCCTGAGCATTATTCTTATAGACTAATTGTTCAATTATCTCATTTGTTTAAGCAATATATACTGCAAGAGGAAAACATTTTTCACATACGTATTTCTACTGCAAAAACTGTAAAGTCAGAGATTTTAATAAATGGCTGAACTCCTTAAAATATCAGTAAACTATTTTAGTCAGTAAAACAGCACATATTTTGTTAGTAAATTCAAACAAATGTCCCTCTAGAAATGATAGCAAACATATTACATTTATATAGAGAAATCACAATATATTTTCTATTATTCTGAAAAAGAAAGATACAAGGAGGAGATGTTATGTGAAAACATATTTATAAATATAAAAATCATGCCATAGAAACCCTTGGCCTTAGCCTACTCTGGGAAAAATATTGACTTGCACAGTCGAATATGCTCATATAACTTTAATCCCTTCCAAGGGCAAGAGAAAATAGCTGTAAAAATATTACCAGTGTGGAGTATGTACTAAAGATTATTTTATGTGCTTATGATTTGATACTTTTGTGTAAATGGGTCTGTGATGTGTAGACTTGAGTTTTTAAAAGATCAACTCTCTATTCTAATGGCAATACAATCAGAAATCACGTTTATCTTATACTCCAAGAAAAGAACAGAGATTGAGTGGAGCATAATGTGAGCCTTTGTGGAAGCCAGTAACACTGCACTTACAAATCTGCCTTGAAAATATTTCAGTGTAAAGAAGTTTGTAAAGCTTTATAGTAAAGAGTTTAAATCTTATTTAGTCTAATTTATGAATATTTTATTTTTAAAAGGTCTAAGTTTGGATCCATGTATACTTCTAGAGTATTATGTTGTACACAGTTTTTTGTAATTAAATTTGGTCTGATCTCACTCAAATGTGTTTTAAACACGTGACAAAATACCCCTTTTATATTTCTGTTGTCATCACAGCAAAACTAGCGACTTCAAACCATTTATTTAAAGGATTCAAAATACCACGTTATTTATAATATTTTTTAAAATATTTTTATTTATTTTTTTTATTTTTTTTTTGAGACAGGGTCTCGCTTTGCAATTCAGGCTGGCCCTGAGCTCACTATGTAGCTCAGGAAAGCCTTGAACTCAGCAATCCTCCTGCCTCTGCCTCCTGAGTGCTGGGATTACAGGCATGAGTCACCACACCCGGCATTATGGGGTGTGGTACTGATTGCTGTGGGCGTGAGTCACAGCCCAATATCATATCATTGTATGTGGTTACTGGTATCAAACCAGGGACCTTGCACTTGCTAGGCAGGAGGTGGAAACACTGAGCTAAATCTCCGGCCCCATAATTTTTTGTGTGTGTGTGAAGCTTTAGTCATTTAAAAAATGCGTCACTGCACCAGAAAAATGATGCAAATAATGGAAGCAACACAAGATGAAAGAGAGGTATTTACTTAAAATGTATGTGGACCTGGTGCCATATTTACCAGTTACACCGGTGACAGCACATTAACCAATTACGCTAGCCTCCTGAGCTATTTCCATGTGTGGGGGAAACGCCAAGATATTAATGATCCCTGGAACAATATGTTTGTGCTATTAGATGGTTCAGCCATTTTACTATGATTGGTTTTATAATTAGATCTGAAGCTTTAGGAAAAGAATGGTTGGGTTAATGAAGGACTTGACTCTGGCTGCGTGGAGCTGACTGTACTGGTATGGTAATCACATCTTCCTGGATTACTGTTCTGTTTCCTCACACATTTCTAGTAGGTACATAGATAATATTCCGAACAACTAGAGACTCACCTATATTGAGGGAAATCAAGAAATCCCAAAGAAATTCCATTTCCAAATGGCTCTCAAAGAACAACTTGATGGAAGGGAGGCATAACACTGAAAGCTCTCTGTGGGACGTTGTCCGGCTTCTCCTCCTGAGGGGTCTTCTGTTTACACTGTTGTCTCTCCTGCATGAAGCCCAATTCGATTCTCCCTGTGACCCCTGCTTTAGCAGATCTCTCGCAAAGAGACCCTCATCTGTGCCTCATTTCTAGGAAACCTGAGATAGTTAAACTGATCATTGAATTTAATTTCTTCTACTGAAGTAGGGGGAAAATACCTCTCTCACAAATTGCTATGGGAATTAAATTAAGATAATATTTTAAAGATAATTGCCACAGAACTAGAAATCTACATTTTATGGCTGTTTTCTGCTTTCGGTGGAGCAGTGCTTGAGGGGTTCCGTTGGTCAGGATTCTCCATGGAAAGAGAAGCCATAGGATATATACTGCTATATTACTATTGGAAGTTGTTCAGGTAGTTAGAGTGGCTGAGAAGGGCAAAGATGGGTTGCCTGCAAGTTAGACACCTAGTTAAATTAGTAGTATAATTCACTTTGCGACTGTAGTTTGGAGGACAAGGAGAGGCTGTGGTGGCACCTTCAGTCCAGTTTTCAAGGTCTGTGAAAGTTGATCTCTCAGCGGGGGAGAGGTAGGTTATGGGGGTCCTCACTCCAGAAAAAGTACCTGTAGCCTTCCTTTGTCATTTTGTTTTGACCCCAGATGGAATGGACGCTGCATACCAGATCGGTGCTAGCAGGTCTTTATCCACAGATTTAGAAACAACCTTAAAGATACTCACAACAATATTTGCCAGGTACAGATATCTGAGCCCATTTTATCTCACTCAGGTTGAGTTATAAAGTGAACTATCACAGTGATAAATCAATTAGTTCTGGAGCATATTAGTGTGTGTGTGTGTGTGTGTGTGTGTGTATAATATTGATTTATGTGATTTGCCTATTTCCCTCTTATGTTAAAGCGCTATACTGTGTTTTGGATCTATCTTATTGTATTGACTGACTTTCAGAAAGAACACAATATAGTACTGTCATTCTTACTAGGTCTCTAATAGATTTATTTAATTTTATTAAACTGCCATGCACCACTAACAAATGAAATCATTTTAAAGGAGGCAAGACCAATTGTATATTACTTATCTTCATCTGAAAATATTATAAATATCCTGGAAATGCATGAGTACAAATGTTCAGAATCCCTGTATATTTTTGGAAGAGCAGTATGATTTTTTAACTGAAACACTCCAATTCAGATTTTTTGAAGGGCTACATGGAGTATTAGCCATACGATCCACATTAAAGTCCATGATTCCTACTGACTCTAATGGGAGTCCCACAGTACCACCCCAGGAAGCCCTTTGCACATTTAGTTATGTCTATACACTGGTTAGGAGGGCTGGAGATTTAGCTCAGTGGTTCCAGTGCCTGCCTAGCAAGCACAAGTTCCCTGGTTCGATCCCCAGTAACCACATACAATACTGGAGTAGTGACTCATGGCCACCAGCAGTCAATACCACATACCACAGTACTGGGAGTGGTGGCTTATGCCTCTGAACCCAGCATTCGGGAGGCAGAGGCAGGAGGGTCGCTGAGTTCAAGGCTTGCCTGGGTTACAGAGTGAGCTCAGGGCCAGCCTGAACTACAAAATGGGACTTTGTCTCAAAAACCAGACCAAAACATAAAACTGGTTAGGAAATTTAGATATTATTTTGCTTCAGTAATAAAAGTAATTTGATGATCTTAAAGGCCTTTAGTTTGTACCAAAAATCACAGTCTAAAACAGTTCAATATAATTTTAAAGAAAAATACCCAGATGATTGGATGCTGCAATTTAATTTAGAAACTACTTAAATCTATATTTTATAAAACAAATGTGTGGTTCAATAGGAAGAATATTTAAATAAAACTCAGTATCTAACTTGAAGATTTAATTTGTTTTTATCTGATTCACAAAGCTTTTGAAATGTTATTATCTTCATTATTTTTCTTTCTTTGGGAAATGTGAGGTCTCAAAAAAGATGATGAAATGATTGTAGAAAATTTAGAGGCTATAGAAAAGATAAACCCTATATATAAAAGCTATTCATTTATGAATAAAAAAGTTGTTGATTATCTTACTCATCATAAGTATCATTCCTCTCCATTTGCACTGCAGTCCTCTATTTCTTTTTAGCTTTATCCTTGCAAAACACACACTCACATAGTCAGATACATACAATCACAAGCATATACCTACACTCTGAACCTACAGTTGAAGGATGCTTTCATCTCTGTGTATTGTAGTAAGGAATAATGCCTTCTCTGAAGCCCAACTGCTCAAACTAAAACTACATTATAGCTAATAATCTCAATATTAAACTAAGTCCCAGAATTTTCTGTACTGTGCAAATGGGGGAAATAAGGTGTCTATTATAACATTATTATAAAGAATGCATTTGATGATATTTGGAGTCTTGCTTTGTAGAGCCTAAGAATCCTAAGTCTAAGCTAATAAAATTGAATTACTTACATCCATATTTCATCTAGGTATTTTGTATTATGGACACCGTACCTGCACAATCTAGGAAGGAAGTGAAAATTTGTAATTTAATCACTTACATAAGCTATTGCATTTGACATTATGCAGATTTTGTAAGTACGGTAAATATTTATTAATTTTATTTTAATGGAGAAATAAATTGATAGTAGTTACGTAAATTACAGAAAATCACGAGCTAATTGATTATTTGAGCTATGAATCAATCTTAGTTTTTGGGCGATGCAGTAATCCTTCCCAAACAGGTGCTTGGAATGGATTCTCATCTGAGACTCCTTATGAAACTTATATCGTGTGAAAAATACAGTGATAATTCTGCAAAGAAAGTAACATGCAAATTTAATAAAGTACGCCTGTGGAAGGAAGACTATGTTACGTAGAGATATTAGGCAGAGAGCACAGTCAACATTTGAACAGGGGAATTTCTGGCGGTCTTGAAACGCGGGCAGTGCGTGAGGTCAGACGTGAAGGGCGAGGAAGGGAGAGAGAAACGGCGTCTTGGAAGCTACTGTATGCAGTGATATTATTTGAAAGATATAGAATGTTTTTTTTGGAATGCTGTGGTTTTTCAGATTATTCTGTTTTCTGTAATGAAATCTGCATTTTGATGTCCATTCATAAAGTCCTAACTGTCAAGTGTAACCCATCAAAATAAATTGTGATGCATTTATGAAACATTCTTCAGGACCCAAACATTACCTGGAGTGTACCTAAATACACCTTCCTCAGGTTCTTTGAAAATGACTTTCACTTAACTGTATGGGTCAATTTCCTTTTATATCAAAAAGGAAATACAAATTCAGGAACTGAATAATAACGTGAAATCCTATATTAAGTAAAGATAACCCTTTTCAGTTTGACAACTAACTCAGGCACTGCTAAAAATATTACACAAGACAATGAAGAGTGGAGGCTCCGTCTCTCGTTTCTCATGGTAGTGGGACTCACTACTCCATTTCAGTCAAGTAAAACTAGTCAGATTAGGGGCCGGAGGGTTAGCTCAGTGGTTCCAGCGCCTGCCTCACAAGCGCAAGGTCCTGAGTTTGATCCCCGGTAACCACATACGATGCTGGGCCTGGAGACTCACGCCCACCAGCAATCAATACCACATACCACAGTGCCGGGCGTGGTGGCTCACGCCTGTCATCCCAGCACTCTGGAGGCAGAGACAGGCAGATTGCTGAGTTCGAGGCTTGCCTGGGCTACATAGTGAGCTCAGGGCCAGCCTGAACTACAAAGCGACACCCTGTCTCAAAAAAAAAAAAAAAAAAAAAAAAAAAGGTAGATTAGGATCTGGGCTCGGTGCACTGCACAGTTCTATTCAAAAGAAGTTACAGGACTATAGGGCATAAGCGATGAGCAATTTCTAGGTAGAAAGGTGCCAGTGTATTTCTAGGAAGAAAAGATTCAGAAGGCTTATGGAGACAATGTTAAAAATACGTTCATTTTGATGCATGATAAATATGTACTGATCCTAGAATAGCCTAGAGAATTCTAGGAAAACCTAAACAAGTCTTACCAGTGGAGCATTCTGGGTTAACTAGGATAAATGCTGTGTTATGAGTTCCATAAAATATGTGATCCTATGTAAGGCAAAGGAAGAGTTTATTAGAGTTTTTTTTTTTTGTGCCACAATGCAGGATTCACCTGAAGAGTATAGAATATATATCTATTGGCTTCCTATTTTAGTGAATGCTCATGATTAACTGTTGATAAGAGGAAATTCTATTATATAACTAGTAATCTCTTTCAAAGATAGAAAAGTGCAGTGCTGACTAGAGTAAAATTTGTACTCGATAGGCTTCAAAAGAAGAAAAACTGAAGTGGAAATCGAAATTCTAAAGGTGTTAAGAAATTATTTCCTTAGGAAAGGTTATATAAAAACAAACTCTTTTCACAATATCTACCATATATTCTAGAGCTCATTTACATCTGGGAAATGCAGTGTTGGGGTAGCAAGAGGAAGAAAAAATATGATGATAATAAAAAAGGGAAACAAAGCTTAAGCATAGGGGTGGAGAGATGTAGGGTGGGTGAGAAATGGGGAAAAGGAGAATTAAATCATGTCATATGCTGTTACAAATTCTCAATATTGTGTGTGATCATAATGTGTGTATATAATGTACAAATAAAGATTCAAATTTAAAAATAAATAAATAAACTTTTTTTCTCATAGTTTTCTAAGCCAAGATTTGTAGGGCATTTTTTCCCCCATCTTGGGCAATGATGTAATTTGTGAAGAATAAGACTACAGAGAGTAAAGCAAGTGTTCTGAGAGGTAACACTGACAGGGTATGTGCAGCTCACATGTTCAAGGATAATGGATAAGAAGCTATTTTGCCTAAAACCAACTTTAGCTATAATTAGTTCATGAGTTGATCATGATAGTTATAGGTTTTTGTGGCTATGGAAATTGATGTTTTTTTTGAGGTATTATAAATGTTGCTTCTACAAAAATAAAGTATAGCTTATAACAGCTAAACTGAATATGTATACAAGATTTTCTCCTTACTGAAACAATGAAAAATATGGTAAAGAGAACTTCTACATTTCTGTAGGCAACATTGATTAGGAAAAAAAAATGTGACCAACAACTGAGAGCTAGCAAGATATTAAATGTGCAAGGCATAACTAGAAAGAATTACTCAAATACAGAAATGAGTCCTCATAAAAATTGGACAAGTCATATGTTTTCTCAGTAGCAAAAATGCATTGCCAGAAGATATAATTACATTCTCTGATTAAAATATTAGGAAACTGAACATTTAAACCCTTAAGTCTTAAAGTTGAAGGGAAAATGATCCATATAATTGATCATCACTTCATACCAATTGAAGTAGAACTTTAAGGAAATATCTTATCAAAGACTCAGATTCTGAATGGTATTGATAAAGTGTTTAAGAAGAAAATGAGTATCTATGAAATTTCTCCAAGAATGGGTTAGCAGCAAAAAAGGTATAAGTCAGCAGGGCAAGATTTATGATTAGAATGAGAAATGTCCATGACAGGAGGACAATGGAAATATAATTGTGCTTGATGGTATAATAATAAAAATATTATAGAAAGAGCAAAGGCTTATGGACTCATAAAACATTTTGAAAGATGAGCAATTTGTATCATGTTAACCAGAAAGGAAAAAGTATGTGTACAGTATAGTTTTGCTTTTATAGAATTTATAGAAACTCTCTTTGCTAACCTAGGCCAATTCTTAAGTGATATGTATATTAGGACATTCCTTGGCAACCTATTTAATTTCAAAAAGAAATGAAGCAAAGACTGGAGATTTAGCTCAGTGGCTCCAGCGACTGCCTAGTAAGAGCAAGGTCCCTGATTTGATACCCAGTAGCCACATACAACAATACCGGGTGTGGTGACTCAAACCAATCAGCAATCACTACCACATACCACAGTGCCTGGCGTGGTGGCTCACGCCTGTAATCCCAGCACTTGGGGAGGAAGAGGCAGGAGGATTGCTGAGTTTGAGGTTTGCCTGGGCTACACAGTAATCCCAGGGTCAGCCTGAACTACAAAGCAAGACCCCATTAAAAAAAAAAGATGCAAGATATATAAAAGATGTACTAAAATATAATGAAGTAGTAGCCTATTCCAATACAACAAGGGCCTGTATAAAATTCTGATTTATGAAGTTGGTTACAATAGTGGCTAAATATTTTTATTTTACTATTAATTATAGAAATTAATTTGGGGCAAAATTAAATTGAGTTGTCGTGAGAATATCTATATTTTAGATATGTGAGAACAGAACAAATAGCATAGAAAGACCATGTATGGTTGTACAAATGGAGTAATCTCTCTGTCTCTCTCGCCCTCTCTGTCTCTGTCTGTCTCTTTCTGTCTCTCTGTCTCTCTGTCTGTCTGTCTGTCTCTCTCTCTCACACACACACGCACACACACTACTAGTTCCCCCATACATTATGTTCACTTGATACATTATATGTATTATAATAGATATGTCATTAATTGACACTACAAATAACAAACCAAGTTGGCAATGATGTAAAATATAAAGAACAGAACTGGAAAACTTGCAAATGTTATGAAATATTAGTTAATGGAAAAAAGAAGAAAAGGGTTAATCTTTATTAATGATAAGGATCTTCTGGATAAAAAATTTAGATAAAGTTTTAGACACTCTTCATTGGCACAAATGACAAGTCAGACAACCACATGTTAGCAATGAGGATCAATATGATCGGTTAGTTTGTGTGAAGGAACAGAAGGACAAATACAGTTGAGAAAATAAATTTTTACTATTTTTTAAAATTGAACATTCACATTTCATTGCCATCTAAAAGTTATGTTCTTGGTAATTTTCAGCACTATTTAACCAAAAGAAAAGAAAAAAAACTCCTACAGTTTTGATGCATTGGTGATATTTAAAGATTAACATTTGTGAAATAGTCTATATGCCCATTGATAGGAGGAATGCATACATAAGTTGTATATTCATGTGACTGTACATAGTAAGTCCCTGACGTCAGAACATTTTTTTTGCCTTTTCACATTTTTATACTTTTTTTATTAAAAAGAAAAGCATAATTACCATAAATTACAAAGGACTAAAACAGGACTAGAATAATGAATGAATCACTTCAGCCTGGGAAGCAGATACTCTCAATAATATTAATGTTATAATACAACCTCATTTATGTATTTTATATTTGTTGTTCCTTTAAGTGTGATATCCTAGCACATGGTAGAGATATTGTGCTACTGGCATAAGGTGGAACCTTCTCCACAAAGCCAGGTGACAAGTTTTCCTCTCCAGTGAGACATGGGCTGTAAGTTCCTGTCTTCTCTGCCTCTTCCACCAACAGAGCTGAAGGAAAAGAGTGAGGGTGGGGAGAATCTCGGGCCCTTTCCACATGAAAGATACTTGGGGTTCCCATTCATGAGGGTGTATGATAGTTCAGGCCACTCTAACCAAGCTTTTGACAAAAAACTCACTCATGCTGACTAATCATCTTATTTCCCCCCCTCCCCACTTCTGGAGTCTTCTGAACAGCTTGCTGTTCTGAAAATCAATCATCAGGAAAGGGGAGGGCTACAATGGAACAGAAACAGAAACGGTGGATAACTCTGAGGGAGGCTCAGCACCGCTCTGAGCCCCAGGGGTCCAGGCTGGGGCAGGGCTGGGAGACTTTCTCTCCGGGTCTCCATCTGCTCCCAGGTGCAGCAGAGGGCAAAGTCCTGCCTTTTATGAGAGCTGAGCCAGCCCTTCTGCATGATGCCAAGGGTCACTCTAGCATGGACCAGGCTTGGAAAGGTGCAGGGTACACAGCGGTTTGGGCAGGCCATTGCTTTGTGTCTTGGGTCTTTGATTGGTCACAGGAAGATGGTGGGTGTGAAGGGGCTAGTCCTGATGGCCCTGGCACTCCTGGCATGCTTGTCACAGATACATCGGTTCTAGATTCAAGTGTCTTGAGAATATGAAGATATAAACTACTCTTTGCAACATTAACTCCTAACATGTTACAAAAAATTGAAAAAAGCCCCCCTCCCTCCCCAGACTTGGTTGAGATGAAACCCTAAGTTCCCACTTAGGGAAGTTCCCACTTAGTTCCCACTTACGGCTGTCTGAGGAGCAGGGAAAGGATAGCAGCCTTGGCCCAGAAGCAAATTCTATTTGGGAACAGCCTCTGCCCCACCTGCAAGGCTTCCTTGTTTCCCCAAACCCAGCAGAGGCCTAACGCTGAGGTTTCTGTGGTGCTAGATACAACACAGAGCAAGAAGGTTTCTGTGGTGCTAGATACACCACAAAGCAAAGCAAGAAGAAACGAAGGGCAGGAAAAGGAGGCCCAGGTGTCAGGCACCATGTGGGGCAGGCACCAACCCACCTGTCAGGGAAAGGCATTAAATGCCACCTGCACAGCAGAAACCAGAGGCTCCTTGGCCTGGAAGACTGGGCCACAGGAACTAAGAGTTGTGCATTTTATCAGCTAGATTGTATAGGATTCACAGATATATTGTGCAATATTCACTTTGCTGGCTTACGAACAAATTGTCAATATTCTTCTGGGGTGGAACTCATTTATAAGTTGAGGCTCAGTACACGTGATCATAGCCAAACGGCCAAGAGGTGATAAGTTGAGGACTTACTATATTATCGCAGAAGCAATTCATGGGATGAAATGATGAAATCTAGAATCTTAGTGTTGAATCAAAAGAAGAAAAAACTAAAAAAAGAATAGAATATTTTATAATGCTCAATGAAAACTAATGCATTATTTAAGCAAATATACATTTGTTTTATATGGAAAAATACTAGAAGGAACTTATTAAGAATGTTATTTTAAGAAATGGGTAATTGACAATTTTTTTAATTGAATTCTTTATTGGTACATTTTATATACAGCTCACAATCACACACAGCATTGGGGAAATTGTACCAGTATATGACACAAGTTAATTCTCATTTTGTAACAGATACAGAAAAAGTAAAAAGTAGTGGTGATATCCACAAACAGAAAACTTCTGGGGTTTTAGGTGTAAGAAATATGAGTGAATATAAGAAACAGAAATCAAGATAGTCCATAGATGAGAATCATTTTATAATTGATTTTAATTAAATAGTGTACTCAGTATTTTAAGTCAGAAATAGCTATATGGAAAAAATCTGTGCTATCAAGTCTCACACAGTGCATGTTTAAGAGGTAAGTATATAGGGAACAGCAAATTGGCCCAAGGGTCAGGGACTTAGCTCAAGTGGTATCACACCTACTTCATAAGCACAAGGGCCTGGATTCAATCCCAGGTATGCAGTGCCCATCAACTGGATACTAGATAAAGATATGTTTTTTCTATAATATGGAGTATTACTCTGCCTTAAATAATGATGTTTGAATAATTTTTACTCAAGTAGCAATACATTCATGACATACTCATAAATGAAATAGGTCACAGATCTGTAAATATATCTTTTTGGTATGAAAAACTGAAGACATTAATGAGTTTTAGGATGTATGATGGGTATTGTGAAATAGAAAATATTCAAAGGGAAATGTGGAGGGGTGAATAATGAAGAGTAAAGAAAAAAATGTGATGGTAATAAAAAAGGAAACAAAGCTTATGTATTTAGTGGGTGGGGGTTATGGGATGGGTAGGGGAATGGAAAAAATGAAAATTAAATTACATCATATACTGATACAAATTCTCAATATTGAGTATGATCATGATGTGTATATACAATGTTCCAATAAAGATTAACAAAATTGGACTAGTCAATAGTATTTTTCTGCCTGTTTAGTTCATAACAACAGTGTTCTGTATGAATAGCATTCCAAAGGTCCTCTCCTCATTGTCATGTAAATAAAGTTTTCCAAGATATCCTAGTTTCCCATTCCACATGTGGAAATTAATAAAACGGTCCCAATTTTCTTATCTGAATCACTATAAGTAACTTTAGGGCTCAGAAAATGTGGAGCAACATCCCTCAATAAATACTAATATTATAACCTCTTATGATGGCAGACATCTCCCTCTTCCCACTCCCTCCTTACACACACACACACACACACACACACGCACACACACACACACACTCGATCTGGTGGAAGATAAATACTTTGTCACGTACACATTAAGTTGTACAAGACATTTGCTTTTCTTTCTGTATAGCTAAGGCATTGTAGTTTCTACTGCAGAAGACAAGTGTAATAGAACCCCAAAATTTCAGAAAAAATGTTATTTGTAATACAATAATAAAGATGATTTTATTTAAATTATTAGCAGAAAGCTAGTTGTATTTAACCTGTTGATATAGTAAATAAAAAAAAAACCTGGCAGGACAGAAGTTGGAAACAAAAATAGCAACCTTTCATTTATGTGCAAAAGGATATCCCTTGACGACACACTAATAAGTGAAATAAATAGATCACAGATATGTAAACACCATACCTTTTCTCTGGTATGAGAACCTGTAGATGTAAATGAGTCCTAGAATGTATGATAAATTTTGTAAAATAGGAAATATTCAAAGGGAATGTGGTAGGGGAACATAATGAGGGGAAATAATAAATGTTATTAGGAAAGAAAAAGAAATAGTGTGTATAAAAGGGGTGGAGGGTCGTGAGTAGGTAGGGATATAGGTAAAAATGAGAATTAACTTCTCTCATATACTGGTACAAATTCCCCAGTGTTGAGTGGGATTGTGAACTGTATATAAAACGTACCAATAAAGAATTCAATTTTTAAAAACAGAAACCATTCTTTGATTAAAAGAGAAAATATGATTCTTTCTTACAAGGTCCTTGAAGACCTTAGTGGGACATACATTTTTGTGTCTGAAGGTTGGGAGAAGATAGAGATTATTAAATTGTAAATATTAAACTTTATGTATGATACTAGGAAAAATGAACTAATATATAAATAGGCTCATTTGTGTTTCCTGAGGATCTAGTGCAAGTTAATTTCTAGAGCAAGTGTTCATTAACTGTACTAATTATGTTAAGTGGCTAAAAAGTGAATAGTAACAGTTGAATGGATCAAAATAAGAATTAACGGGAATATCTAGAGATACTATATAATTACTTACTTAAATAATTAATTTTTGAGACAGGATTTCACTTTGTATTCCAGGCTGGCCCTGAGCTCACTATGTAGCCCAGGCAAGCCTCCAACTCAGCGATCCTCCTGCCTCTGCCTCCAGAGTGCTGGGATGACAGGCGTGAGCCACCACGCCCGGCACTGTGGTATGTGGTACTAACTGAGTGCTGGTGAGTGTGAGTCACCATGCCCGGCACTGTGGTGGTGGTACTGATTGCTGGTGGGCATGAGTCACCACGCCCAGAATTGTTGTATGTGATTACTGGGGGTCAAACTCAGGACCCCGTGCTTGCTAGGCAGGTGCTGGAACCACTGAGCTAAACCTCTAGCCCTGCTCTCTTACTTTTTTAATGCTTGCAATCTCAGCTCATATAATTTTACTTTGATTCCTTTCCATCCAATATTATAGCACTCTGGGCTCACTGTGTTAATTATTCTTATGGTTACTTTTGATCTCTGGCCTCATTACTGGGAAGCTACTTATTTATCCTGTAAACTTCACCTAGGAGATCTAGAAAGGTAACACAAATTGGAATTCATAGCTTCTCTTTGTGACAATTTGAGACTGCTACAAGTTCAGGGGCTATGTGTTATTTGATTTAGATTCTATAATTATATATATTATCCTTTTGCTCTGCAAATCTCTTTTGGTTCCCTTAAGTAATAAGTTTTAATTATTTTTCTACATATTGAATAGAAAATTAAATTTTGTGTATTTAAATCTTTAACTTTTGTGTATTTAAAACTAGCAGCAAATTGAAAGTAATTATAGTTAAAATACGGGTCAAAAATGAACTGGAAGTCAAAAAGCAAGGTTTTTTATCTAAACTTTAAAATCATGTGAAAATTACTTAGATACACTTTTGTAGAAGTTTTAAGATTCACCTTGGATCACTACTGATTGATTATAAGTGCTTTCTTGATGATTTAATAAAACTCAATTCACTTCTTAATTGTACTTTGTGTGACTACAGAGTATATGTTTTTGTCCATATTCTCTAAAGTTCCCTGATAAATATCCTGTAAATTGATTCTTAAAGTTTAATTTCAAGGGAGCTCTCATTTCAGCAAAGTAAAATCAATTTTAGGAAGCTAGTAATTAAAGGAGCTAGCCAGTTTTCCGTGGGAAACTTAAATCAATGCCTAGAGACAATGGAGATATATATATATATATATATATATATATATATATATATATATATATATATATATATATAGAGAGAGAGAGAGAGAGAGAGAGAGAGAGAGAGAGAGGGAGTTATATAACTAGATATATATAAGTATACATATATATCTAGTTCTATATAGTATATATATATATAAAATGTGTATGTATATGTAAAATGTATATGCATGTATATGTAAAACACTCATTTTCAAGAAAAACTGATTTTTGAACTAGGCATGCTTAAAGATTAAAAAATAAATTATAATAAGTGTACTTATAAAAGTATACAGAATACAAATTATAGGAATATGGTACCTCTCAAAATATCTTAATGTATTTTCACATTTCTCTTAAAGGAAGCATTTTGCGAATATCTCTTTGGTGTATACAAATATCTAGCATCCCTCTTGTACTTTAGTGCCATTATTATGCAAAACATGGTTTGTTTATGTTTTATAGCCTTTGGCAGTTTATTTACTTATTTGTTGGTGGTACAGAATTATCAGCTTCATTTTGGCAAACTAATATATTTCTATTTCTACCACATTGCCTCCCTCTCTGGAAAGTTTGTTTCTTCCTATGCATTGATTTCTGCCCCTATGGGAGTTTTCTGGATGAGTCCTGCTGCGCTTCGCTGAGTTACTGTTTCACCATCCAAGACGTCACAGCACTATGGACCATTGAAAACTCTACTGTGACCAGCAGTGTGGAGAATCACTCTGTTCCCACACACCGAATGCGGGCTCTTCAAGCAGCCAATGTGGGCTAATATGGGGGTCTGACTTTTAATTTGAAAAGCCAATTTATGAATTTGTAGCTTGCTCAAGCTGGTCTCCATCAGAAAACAATTTCCATGATATCACCTTGGGGTATATGTGGGTGTGTTATACACATCCACATACACCCCAAATAAATTATATATATATATATATATATATATACATATATATATACATATATATAACTCACATATTTAAAAAATATATATACATATATAAAATATATACATATATAAAATATATATACACACATACATACATATTTAAAGACCTTTTTCCTATACATACAGTAAGAGCACATTGCAGTAAACAATGAATTGTGGGTAATTATGATGTCAGTGCAGCCTCATTGATTGCAATGAAAACGCCACTCTTGCAGGGGTGATAGTGAAGGAGGTTAGAGGGTTTGGGGTCCAGGAAAGCAGAGACATTCTTTGTAACCTCCTCTCAATTCATCATGAACTGAAAACTTCCTTAAAAAATAAAGCTCTAAAAATCATCACAAAAATTACTGTTAAATTCAGAATTGGTAGCTCAATAAACCAAGTAACTAAGATTCTCAGTCTGTCTCTCAGTAACAGCTAAAAATAATTTTAAAGGGGTTAAATGATATTCTAAATAAATTTGTGTTAAAGAAATTACAATGCATTTCTTAAAATAATTTTGGAACTTGAATAGGCTAATGTGGACAGGACCCCAAGAAGGTCTGTAGTGTACCGAATTATCTAGTCGTCTTCAAATACAGAAATTTTTCAGCAACCAGAAAATGTCTCAAAACTCTTCCACTAGTGGGGATTGGTGAATACAGTACAAAAGGAAAGTAGACCAGCTGTGTGTTTCTGTAAAGCTTTACTAAACTCTACTATGTTAACCTATGTTCACATATTATCTGTGGCGAGGTGTGTGCTACAAAGGTATGGTTCTACAGGGACTTTATGTCTCATGACTTACCTTATAGGTCACTAGAAAAAAGATCAGTAACTTCTGTTTATATGAACAGTTTGCTAAGAGTGTATACATACAAATTTTCTGAACGATTCATATCACTGATAAAATCTTTTTAAATGAATAAACTATGCACAGTATATCAGCATGTCTGACATCTTTGACAAGTGGAAACATCCAAAAATTAGTATCTAAATAAACCTAAATTTTCTCAGATTCTAGTATTTAGTCTCTATGAATCTGATCCACACTCTTGTTATAAAGATCAAATAACCAACTCAATATAAGGAGTGGAGTAATCCAGTCTCTCTTAATGTTAATTCAGTGGATCTGAGGACTTCATAAAGTCATGTTATGTGTGTGTGAAGGTGTATTCATTTATTTTCAGATATGTAAAAGGTTTTTTTGTTTTATTTTACTGAAATGGTGTATATTATGTTGTAGCATTGTCTTTTTTCTTTCTTGTAAATAGAAATTTTAAGCACAAAGTATTTTAATAACCAAGTCCATCAATATATTTGCAAGCCAAGCTGTCAACAGATCGGTAACTTTAACTTCCTGTAAATCTCACTAATTATTTTTATTAAGTACTCATGCCATACAGCACAGTGCATGGGACTTGGAAGGGGAGATTTAATAAAATGTTAGGAGCAGATATTTCTGCCCCAAGCTCTAGTTAGTCACACTGAGGAATTGTTTTTTGCCTTACTGAATTTTACACACAAGTTGGATTATAAACACTTTATTTTTTCTCAGTGTCTTTGAGATCATTCCCTTCAGGGTCTCAAAATAAAGTATTTATTTAAAAGTAAGCAATGATTTTAATGTCATAACTATTTGGAGTTTTTAATGCCTTGTAAGTCTGCCTACACCATTAATTTGAAAACATTTACCAGTCCCTTTCCTTAAGGCATTTCATTTCACAAGAACTTCTTTTTTCCCTTCTGACCTGCCTTGCAACTCAGGGAAATTATTTTGAAATAATTATCCCAACAGAACACGGTGATCAGTACATCAGCAGACTTGTTTGTCGTGGGAGCAAAATCAGCAAATTAAAGGGCATTTTATGAAGTACAGGTCATTTAAGACAGTTCAACTCCTGGACCTGCAAGCCAAACCATAACGAAGTGTTATTTTCTTAACGTCCTTGAGTATATCAGAATAAAATCTTCTCAAGTATTTTACACAAAGGGCTCTTGAGAAATTAGGTCAAACTATTAAACTCACCTCTGTTTGATGTAAAATAAAACTGCTTATTGCAGATATAGCAAAAAACACTCAGTGTCCTATTTGATTCCTTCAAAGAATGTCCTAGATAACCTCAAAGTAATTTAAAACACAAGAGAACTTCAATCCTTCTTGTCTACTTTATGTCTCAAGCATATTAGGATAATTTTAAAATGCAGTCTTGCAAAAACATTGTCCTTTCTCGTTGATTTTATGCTTCTTTTGAACTTGTCAACCAAGCCTTCATTTCTCTGTCCTTTACATATGGCAGGAGATGATAAAGATGATTAAAGGTAAAATAAAAGAATGAGGCTAATTAATATTAAATTAATAAAGTTTTGAAAGATGAAGTTTATGTAAAGTATCATTTGATTTTTATGTAAGATAAACTCACCTCTTAATGTTTTATCATTAAAAACCAAATCCTTATGAAACTACCTTTCCCCTTTTATTTCTTAGAGTAATTAAAATGGATTTTAAACTATAACTAATGTAAAATGCTTCTTTAATTATTAGAATTTAAGACATGCAGCATCAAACAAAATTACTCAAAATTACTCAAAATCTGTGTGTCTATTTGTTATTCTTTCTTTATCTTTCAGAAAATTCACTGAAGAAACTGAAAGCTCTGTAGGCATCTCATAGGTGGGAAAATATATTTCCAGATTCTGGAAACATCTGACAATTGAACAGGTCAATTTTGCAGCATGAATAACAGTGTCTAGATGTACAAACTTGAACAACACTTTTTTTTTTTCTTTTTTTGAGACAGGGTCTCACTTTGTAGTTCAGGCTGGCCCTGAGCTCACTATGGTGCCCAGGCAAGCCGCTGCGAACTCAGCAATCCTCCTGTCTCTGCCTCCCGAGTGCTGGGATTACAGGCATGAGCCACCACGTCCAGCACGGTGGTATGCGGTGTTGATTGTTGGTGGGCGTGTCTCCACGCCCAGCATTGTATGTGGTTACTTGGATCGAGCTCAGGACCTTGCGCTTGCAAGGCAGGCGCCGGAACCACTGAGCTAACCCTCAGGCCCTTGAACAACACTCTTGATGATCTGCTTGGGTTTTCTCTGCCCAGTCACACTGCTGACTTCAGCTGGGCTCACTCTTGGAATCTTTCTGAAAGGGGACAGAATGCACGACCCCAAAATATGCCGCTCTAACATGAGGATCGGCGTGAACTAAAGACTCCTGAAAAACATCAAGGGCATGAAGCACTTAAAGTATCCTGTACAATTCGCTGAAGCACAGTTACCACCTGTTCTGGTATTTGATTCTTTTCTTATGTGATACGCTTTGGCCAAAGACGTGTACGTGAAAATAACTCACTCCAGCTCAGTAACAAATCTTGAGACCTTGCTTGATGATACAATCAGTTTTTCTATCTTTCTGAGTTCAAAGTGATTCAAATAAAGACTTCTTTTTAAAGCAAACAAAAATCAAAATGAAAGCATCATATCATAAATACAGAAAGAATAAAAAAAAACTTTTTAAATTAGAATACTCATTTTGCCTGCAAGAGGGAGCAGAGGAAGAGGGAGAAAGAATTGAAATGTGCTATGTACATGTACCGATGACCTATCCTTGCTAATTAGTTGATAATGAAACTTAAACAAGAAATTTGAAAAGTTTTTTTTTTTTAACATGC